>CM065672.1:15872791-15875291 GCA_033220385.1 Triplophysa yarkandensis
AGATGATATTTGTCACATGTGTACGCCATATGTAGGTTGACCGCACTTTGAACACCGGGGCTGCAATCTATTCACTGTTTGAACGTTATGACATGCCAACCACATGGAGAAGCAAAGTTGTGAACTCAAGGTGGGACAATTTATTCCTCAAACAAATGACATTTGGAAATTCAGCAAATGGTGTATCAATCACACATTTCATCAATTTTGGTAGCGCAAATTTAGCATATACAACTTAAAAATATATATAAGGGGGCATTTGTGCCAATGTAATGCCACCTGACGTGAAATAAACATGCTGCTTCTTTTCCGTCTTCCCCATGAGCCGTACGTGTTTACACCGAATAGCGTTGCTGTTTGTAACACACGTGTAGCAAATGCAAGTTCACATTATTTTGAATACATTAACCAGCAATCCTTTTCATAAAACAATTGTGAATATATCACATATGTTAAATTTGTGCATTAAAAGGTGCAGTGTGTAATTTTTGGGAAATTGTATTGTAAAATACAATGTAAAAAACATAACTATGTCTAAACAACTGTATGTTTTTAATACACAATAAGTCTCTTTACTTACAGAGCATGTCACCTTTCATGCCATGTTTCTGTAGTAGCCCTAAATATTAAATTTGCTTCCACGAAAATCGTGAAGTCTTGGTATATAAAACACAGCAGACATCATGCGAATGTTTTAATGGTAAAATTGCTATAGTTCATTACTCAAGTATTAAGACAGGCCATGGTTTATTACATTTTCAGATGGTCGCTTCTAATTTTTGACCGGTGCTCCTAAAACGTAGAAGTTGGGGGCACCAGTGCTACCAAGTACCCATTTACCAGCGACTGTCAGTAAATGTGTAAAACATTTATGTATTTTGGTCTTGAATTTGGCAGGTGCATTCACCCAAGTTGACGTACGACGTATTTATTTCAGCTCAGTGTGCCAAGACAGGATAGCATCAGATAGACACCATTCTATGCCATGGTGCAATGAGAGCTGAGCAACGATCACATTTCAAAATTCAATCTAATAACATACTTTCAGGTCATAGATGAAACTTATGATGTGTATGTCCTTGTTAAGCGTCTTTTCCAAGCTGGTAGTGTCTGCGATACGATTCGTATGTTAAAGGTTCTGTACGGAGCCCTTTAGACAAAATCGGTTCTTCTATGGCATCATGAAGCACCTTCATTTTAAAGAATGTAGTTCTGTACTTTAACAACATGTGGTTGGTTTTTGCATATGTATTTTCATTAGCCGAACAATTCACAAACAAATTAGAATGGTTTATAGAGTAGAGAGCAGAAACGCTGATAAGTTATATCAGAGGCAGCCTTGCACACGCATGTCAAATGAAACAATGAACTGGATCTTGCAGCTCAGTAAGCAAACACAAGACTTTCAACAATACGATTTGTTGCAAAAGTATCAGTATCCTCTGCATATGACCAAAAACGAGAGAATATGGTGAAGAAATCTCTTTTGCTCAGTTTTTGCATGCAATATCTGCAGGACACTCCAGCAAAAATGCTGCATCTGATCCGCAGGAAATGTGTTTTTCAGCTCGTTGACACCTCACTAATGCAAAGGGAAAACAAGAGACTGCATGCTGAACATATCTTTGCAAATAAACAATTCGTTGATTCTCCGGTTTATGCTGCTAGGTTTGTTTGTTACGTCTGAATCACTGCCGTTACACATGAATACTTAACACATGACCTTTGGAATAACTTGCGATCAGCCAGCAGGAAGGAGTGTGTGAATTCCTACGACGACAACACTTTACCTGCACAGAGTTCACTACACAAAGCATTGAAAAGCAATATTCATTTAAGCTTTTTCTCAATATTAAGGTAAAATACATTTGATTCTCGGTATGTGCAATCCCTGGGATCAAGCCCATAACCTTGGGGTTGCTAGCACCATGGTGTCACCACTGAGCTGCAGGAAATATACTTTCAAGCAATTATTATGCTTGAAATTAATATTAGTGTTTTGTGTACTGAAGTTGCTAGTTAAACCCCACAAAAATTCTTTCATTTCTTATAAGTTTGCCATTTAAAATCTGTATAACTTTCTTTTTTATACAAAACACAAAAGAAGATATTTTGAAAAATGTTGGTAATGTGCACCCATTGCCTTGGACATTGCTTTTAATCCCATTCAATAAAAGGGACTGCATAAAAGGGACTTTCCTCAAAATATCTTATTTTGTGTTCTGCGGAACAAATTAAGTCATATAACATTAAAATGAACGTGTGTAAATGATAAAAGATTTTTCTTTTTTTGGGTGAACTATGACCTTTGGGTGATTCTAACAATAGTTTAAACAATAATATACCAACCATGGCTTAAAAATGCTTGACATGCTTATTGTTATATATTGAATCATTTCTGAGCCTAAGTAAGCAAATTATTATTTACATACTTCATTTTATAAAACCGTGCAAATCACATATGGAATAACTGTTTAGGAAAAGCAATAACCCAGTGACG
>CM065672.1:15880291-15890291 GCA_033220385.1 Triplophysa yarkandensis
TTTGATTATTAATTGATAGAAAATAAATGAATCGATATCTATGATCTGAACAATCTCTGAAAATGTATGATTAGTTCCAAGTCATTGTTGTTTTTACTAACAAAAATAAAATAAAATAAAGACTTTTCTCTCCTAACATTGTAACAACCTGGTAACTTGATTATGTCACTTCTTCCTTTATTTAACTCCATAATTTATCACTTTGTTGTTTCCTCAATCCCTGGTTTCGGATAAAAGCGTCTGCTAAATGCCTAAATGTAAATGAAGATTACGATAAACGCACATAAGTAATATACACTTCATCTGCTTTAATTCGTGCTGTCCAGCGTATCATATTTTCACAATACTACTTCATATTTCGAGTGGAAGCTCGTGCTCTTCCTAGGCGTCAGAGACTTGGGGAAAATTCCAGAGAATGGCATGTGTCACGGAAAGTGCCCTTGTTTTGTCACATTGATAGTGAGCATGTTTGTAGTCCGGGTCCAGACTGTGAGCAGTAGGCGGAGGAAAGAGGAGGTATAAAAACTTCATTCATTCCAACCATCCAGCCTGTTCTCACCTTCTTCATGACCCCTCATAAAACAGCCCACAAACGAGTAAATCCTACTCTAATTTGTGATATGCCTTTATGTTTAATCTACATACTTTGTGTATTTAGGGGTGTTCTATGTATGGTTATTTTTATGAGGGGGGGGGCTTTTTTCTCTATGGGGCTTACTTCAAGACACGTCACAGGTTTCTTTGAGCAGTTTCCTGAAATCACATCAGTAACAGTGGCATTTTAAACTTTTTTGCATTATAAATGTATTCGTGATTTGCCGATCAAGATTTTTGCCACTGATAAGGAATGCAGATTTTTTGGGGATCGGCCAATACAGATTCTGACGCTTTTAATTTATATACATTTAATACATGAATTTATGTAACTGTAAGCTCTCTGATCCCTGTTAACCATATTTCAGACAAAGAAATTATATAAATGTTCCATTTGAAATGTTTTTTATATTTTTGTAAAATTTGTACAGCAATCAGGTAATATACGTAAGGTAACTTTTGTTTTAACACAGTACAAAATAAAAATAAAAACTTAAAAAGTATGATCATGTCATCCTCACACGTCATATATTGAGATATATCGTAGGTCAACTGAGTGATATTGATCGAATCATAAAATATGGTTATCGGCCGATACCGATCTTAGGCCGATCGATCGGAGCATTCCTAGTACTGAATAACTACAAAAAGTTCCATCACGTTCATCCTCACATGTTGACGTCATCAATTGAAATCCATTCATTAGATTGAGGAAAAAAATCACAATCATAAGATTTGATTAACGCGGTCGATCAGAGCATCCCTAATGTGAATATTATTAATATGCATATGAGCATCTCTAAATTAATGAAAAAAATGGGATGAATACAAAAATTAAATTTTTATTCATAAATTACAGTCTCAATGAACTCATATTGGCATATTTTAACTTTCATCGTGCCATGAATAAACTTCAACAGTTAAGCCTACTTGCCAATAATAGAGTGTAAGAGAATTAATAGAGAACAATTTTATTTATTTTCTTAAGATTCTTTAACACACAATTGGAGGTGTGTAAAACTTGTGGACAAAGGTGCAATACAATGCCAAGATAAAGAAAGAGCAAGTAAGAAGAGAAGTAAGAGGCGAATGTGAAAGTAAGCGATATATACAGAGCAAGTACACAATGAGACCGCTTTGGACTGGCGGCTGACAAACCGGCAATGAAAGATAGATTAGTAGGACCTTTGGAACATCAACAATTATCCAGAAGCCACCCCTGGTGTCGGGCCTAATGTACATTACATACAGGCATCAGCGTCAATGAAAAATAATACTAGTAAATAAAAATAACCAATTACTGTCATACAGCAAAACTCTCGCAAATGTCTTTAATTATTTTAAGACCATGAGGAAAGGTTAGGATCACATTCAGCATGCAGGTTCCTTTTCAGTACAATGGAACATTTCAGAGAATAGACATAATAAAGTAAATGTTTAATCGAAGCGTAACTTAAAGTGAAGTGTCTGTGAAAACTCATGTCATGGTTTGAGAAATGGAGATTCTGTTTGGTGCTGCCAATATCCCATTATAATTAAACATGATAGTTTAAAGGAAGAGTAGACAAAAACTCCCTAAAGTTACTCTTATTAAAAATGATTCTTGCAATTTTAATAATATGACCAACTATCATTTTTATTTGTCCCTGACTTTGTATAAATAAATGTGTGGTCTAAGTTGAAATCCTTCATTGACCCTATAAACAATATAACATTTGCCAAAATATTTCCATTTAAGTGATAGTTCACCTGAAAATGAAAATTCTGTCATTATATATTCGACCGCTTCACATTTCAAACATGTATGCCTCTTATTCCTAGGCATTGCACAGACGAAGATATTTTGAAAATGTGGGTGACAGATAACCGTTTATTCCAATTAATTTGCGTTGTTTTTGAGATCATACAATAGAAGCCAATTGAGAACAACAGTTTTGTAGTCTATCTTAAGTTAAACATTTTATTTCTTCTTTTGTGTATTGCAAATTAAAGAAAGCTTTAAAATGACCCGAGAACGCAAACGATGATGATTTCCATGTTGGGGTGAACTATCCCTTTCAAAGTAAAATACTGTTGACACTACAAAAATAAATTTCTTATTAAGCAGTTTTGTCTAGTTTAAGGTACAAATATCTACATATCTACAGTGAAACCAATTGCAAGCTTATTTTTCAGATTATTTTACATTTACATTTACATTTTACATTTAGTCATTTAGCAGATTATAAAGATAAATGTACTTAATTTATACAAATTCTTTCCCAAAAACAAGACAAAATATCCAAGGACACTTTTCTTGCCAAGAAAGTTTGATTTAAAGAGTTGTTAGATATTTGTACTAAAAACAAGACATAAAAAGCTAAGTAAGTCATTTGTTTTTTTTAGCAATGAAAGCATATGCTTTTATGTGTGGGAAAAGTAAAAATGATTGTGAATATGAACAGTATGTCACAAATACTGGTGTCACTGGAAATATGATTAAAACCAGAAGATACTTGCAAACATGATCCTGTATAACAGGATCTCAGGACAGATGTATTGTTGAGTGTGGTCAGCCGTCCCTGCCATCACTGTCCCAGACACCCTTGATGTCCCCTTCCCCCCTCTACTGCTTTTAGCCTTTCTAAATGGCTATATTTACCCCCCAGGCTTGTCACGCTTGCACTCATTTTTTTAACGCACGCACACACACACGCACACACACACACACACACACACACACACGCACACGCACGCACACGCACGCACACGCACACCCACATAAGTGACATGACACAAAGACATATGCAACCAAGTGTTATGGTTTTGGCTCAGGTGGCAATAAATGTTAAATCCACATATAGGTGAGTAAAAGGCAGAGAGATGATCTGGCACTGGTGAAAGATGAAGATGGCAAGAGATATAAAGTAACGTAGAAATAACAAACACAAGGCATGAAGTGACCTAACACAAGAGGCCGCTTGGGATAAATGCTTTGTTCGCTGTCAGAATGATACAGTTATAAATGTGTGTAAACTAATAAATCAAATTGCACGGCAACAAAAACACACACTTGTACTTTCTAAGTCCAACTTTATCCCGTATCATGAAACTTATTTGATCCAACCAATCTTTTCATTGCAAAGGCATTCTTGGTGAAAAAAGCTTAAACGTGCAAATTAAAATGCAAAATGAAAGTAAAATAAAGCACACAGTGATGGTTTATATACATGTAAAGTGTCAGAAAATAAATAGCAGAATGTAGAAGAGAAAACAAGCTCCCATGACACACTTCTCATATCAAGAGGGCCACAGCTTACTTTGTAGTGAATGACTTCAGACACCCTGGGGTAGCTGAACTAAAAAGAAATGTTTTGCGATTATTTACTCATTCTCAAAATCGTACAACCCTGTATGACACGCAATACATCGTTTTGCATCTCAAAAGTAAACCATTAAAATAATTTAGCTGTTCATAATCTGTACAGTGTGTGACTGTTCTTCTAAGAAACACAAAAGAAGGTATTTAGAGAAATGTCTATTAAATGAAGCTACCAACGTTAATTTGTTTAAAAAAATTCTTAAAAACAAACTGTGTTCTGCGGAAGAAAGAAAGTCATACACTATTGAAATGAGGGTGCATAGAAAAATAAAATTAAGAATATATATTGTTTTTGGGATGTTGGGATCATTTCTAAAGTAATAGGCAACAAAAAAGTTCCAATAGCTTATGGGAACATGAAAGAAAAGCCATTCCAGCTTTCACAATCAGTAAACTCACCAACACTACGCCATCAGCTGGTATCTACAGTTATTGCACTGTAATTACACCATAACCACAGGTCTCAGAAACAGAGCACATTGCTCCATCATACCCCTCCTCAGTGCCAATGTTCAACACACTCTCTGAAATATATTCACTCTTTAAAACTTCAGACGGACACTAAAGCCATATTACTCAAGTGAGGATATTTATCTTCCATAAATCATTTTCAAAAGTAAAGTGTTGAAAAATCCTAATTTACTCATTATCTACTCTACAGAAGGCAAAGCTTAGTGAATGCAAACGTCAATCAAGTTTCAACAACAGCACAGTGGCATATCCTTAGAACCGGACCGCACGATAACCTTTCTGTACAATGTGAAGTAAAGAGGTCCGTGGTGAAAACAAACCGTAAACACGACATAACCAAGGAATTAAAAAAGGCGCTCCTGGGACACATGCAGGCAGTCACTGTGATCGAGACCCAGCTCAGTTCGACTCCAACTTGTCCTGACGGGAAGGATATCAGAGGAGGGGTTGGGGTTCTGAGACTGTCTCCTCCTAGTCCAGTTTCACTCCAGGCTTCTCGGTGTTGAGCAGATGAAGGCTGTCATCGATGAGAAAACTGGAAAGACAGAGGTAGAGCAAACATGGGTTAAATTACTTCAATAAGGCCTGAAATGCGAAAGATAAAAATGGGACATATTTTGCTATTTTGACTGTTATTTTGCTATCTATTAAACACATTACACAAACATATAACACATTTCTTAAAGGTGTTTTCTTCTGAACCGGAAGCAAGATTGTAGACTTTATACCCAGAGGAGACATGCCACGCACCTTTAAGTGTTTTTATGGCCCCCCAATTTTAAATTCTTTCCACGTGGATATCAAACACAATATCACTCGTTTTTTTTCCGCCAAATTCACAAGTTTATATTTATCCAATAATTTATTAAAATTGTTAAACTTTTGTTTACATTGTATCAACAGTTCAAAATCAACTAAAATGTAAGGATCAGCAAGCAACAATTGGATTAACAAATTATTTTAATTTAGTTATTAAAGTTCTCTATCCTATAAAAATTATAAATTATTTAATATTTAATATTCTTATATATAAATATTTAATATTCTTATTTGTTACTAAAACTCATGTTTCCAAGATTATCAAACGAAGGATGTCCCAGTCATCTCAATCATATTTGATAATGTGAGACAGCAAATTAAGTTTAAAAGAAAAAAATGAAACATAATTTTAACACATGTTTTGTTGCCAAAGTAGATAAAAAAAACAACATTTCACAACAAGAAGGGTCATTGTCTTAATTTTGGCAGATTTATTTTAAATTGTGTTTAACATTTATTCAATCAGCATCCTTTGTCATGCAAAGTCCAGGGAACCTTCTTGATTGATAAGTTCTCCGCCCCTTTTGTACTTCAGTCACATATCATCCATGCTTAAATTTCAAAATCTTGTAGACTTATATTTTACGGTGTATTTATTTTATAAATAAATACACTGGAGCTCAGGTTTCCCAGATTACCTGATTTCACCCAATTTCAACACCTCATTTTCCCAATAAGTATGAATCAGGCATGTACCTGTAAAAGAGGAAATGGACGGGCACGGTGCTGAGATGCCAGACAGCGTGAGCGTCCAAAACCCAGAAGAGCGGAGGGAAGTCCAGCAGCTCCAGCAGGGCGAGACCGTGCAGTAAAAGCACCACCATGCCACACTTCCACCAGTACGGCAAGATCCTCCGGTTCTGCCAACACCAGCACAGCCACCACAACAGGTTTATCATGCCTGAAGTGAAGGAAAGAACAGCACCACCAGAGGGGAACACAGCGGACAGGTTGGGTGGGTGAGAAGCTCTAAGACAACTGAACACGTTGACAATGTCTAGTGTTTTTATTCTAAACTAATGCAGGGTGGTGTGAGGATATACGGGTCAGTGACACAGACTTAAAATATCTACTTTAGAGCACATGTTCCATGAAAAGGTTTTGACTAACATTATTAATTTACAGATAATTTTTTTGCATCAATTTAATTTAACAATTACAGGTTAACAATTACATAATCACAAAAATCCTCAAGTATATCTGTGCATTTAAGCTCATTCCTGAACATCGGCAGTATTTCTGGGCACTAAATACAGCGGTGAATAAGTGACTGTAAAATTGATGTTGCATTTAATTTAGGTATTCTTTCATATTTATTTCTAACAACATAACTTCAATAAATATTTGTTATTAATATTATATTCGTTAGTTTTTTTTTACTTTAATGTAAAATCTATTAATCGACAAAACTAATTGCAACATTAATATCAAAGTAAATAATCAACAACTATAAATTTACATTGCAGACACTTTTATCCAAAGCAACCTATTATTATTATTATTATTATAATTATTATTTATTATTATTATTATTATAATCAGTAGCCAATTGCAGAGAAAATAGGGGTATGGTGTCTAGATAAGATCCTAAGTCTATCCCAAATAAATTGAGAAACCATCTATGTGGTTAACTATCAATTCGTTCAAATCTTCCAAGACTTTTCCCAGGCCTGGAAAATGGCATCTTAAAATTCATGATTTACATGACCGTAAGAACCCTGGTTAGAGCATCTCAGTTTGTGTCTACCTAATATTTACATAACACTTGGTGCATTTACATACATAACATTTGCAAGGACATTTGTATTGTGAAAACAAATGTCTTTGCAAATGAAAAAACAACAAAGTAGCACTAAAAGGCAACTTTGAACTGATCTATTTTTTCTAGTGTTATGGAAAGAATGCTGAACAAGCAGAAATTACTGTCCCACTATTTCATTTTAAACTATACAAATACCACAACCACAATAATTTACAAAAAGATATTTACCACAATTATCTACTTGAGAGGAGAGTGTAATGGATTGTGAGGACAGAACCCTAGTGCAGACAGCTCTTAACTAAAACACACATCACATAAAATCCCTTGAGGGGACAAACAAGAACAAAACAGATTTGATAAAAAAACTCAAGACAGGACACTAACAGGTATGGGGTTGACAAGCAATCCAGCACCAGACAGAAAACACAAGGGCTTTAAATAGTAAAGAAACTAAAGCAGGTAAAGAGGGAAACAGGTAAAGGGCTTCAACTGAAAACGGGATAATTAATACAAAGGGGATGGGGCTTAGACTCATGACAGGAGAGCCCATGGCACAAAGAAAGAATGGCCATGTGCTTCCAACAAAACACAAGACATAGGGGCTGTCATGATCCTGTCCTCCTAACCAGGAAAATAACCACAAGAAGGACAGGAACATGACAGATAGCTCAGCCTAAAATAAAAATTCTGCCACGAATAACTCACTCTCTAGTTGTTATAAATCTGTATAAAATCCTTTATTCGGTTAAACACAGAGGATGTTAAAGAGGATGCTAGTAACATAACAATTCTTGATTGATTACCATAGTGAAAAAAATAAAACGGTAGTAAAAATAAGCCCAGAACTTTATTATTATCCCACATTCTTCTAAATATCTAATTGTGTGTTCAACAATAAAAACAAATAATATAAATATTTTTCTCATATAAAAGTCAACTGTTTGGTTCCCAAAATTCCTCCAATTTTGTCCTCTTTGTCTTTGTTCGTCACAACAAATAGATAAATACAGGTTTAAAACAACTCGACTGAAAGTGAATGGTGAAATAATTTTTATTTTATGGTCAACTGTGTCTTTAAATTAGCAGAATAATGTTTGTATCGTCCTCAGTATAATCTGTTTAAATCGTGCATGTAGCATCCATTCCATGTCTTACCTATAGAGGCATTGGCTGCCATGTTGTACCCATAGTCAAAACTGACAAAGGTCAGATAAGAGACATGAGACGTGAAGGCCAAAATGAGCAGAACTCCCACCATACTCGAGATCACAGGCCTCCGTAAGCCCAACGTCCTACAAGAAAAACATAATCCTCAAATCCATTTCATAACCCATGCACCTGCTCTTTGATACAGCGGCGCTTTCTGTTCACAAACCTGACACAGCACAAGTAGATGGAGTAAAGAATGACAGCTGATGCACAGAAGTAGTCCATCTTCTGTAAAATAAAGACAGAAAATCGATTTCAAAAGTTTTAGACACCTGTGATTTATGGCTTGCTTTGCATCAAATAAGCAATAAGCTATTTTCACGCATTTTTATTCTGTCAATATAATTGTTCTTATAATTTTGTAACATTTTATTTTATCCTCCTATTCTGGAAACTGCCAAACCAGACACAAAAATAAATAGAGAGAGAGAGGGGGCAGAGAGGGAGAGATTTTTGTAAACTAACACCAGCAATAGTTTATAATATTTTTAGAGCACAGGCCTTCAAAACAGAAATATCTAAAGTTTCTGACAGAATGCTGAACTGAATCCTGTATCTTTAGAAAAAAGAACAACATACTAAAAATCAGAAAGGTTACCTCTGTTAGATAGGTGTCTCTTGTGTGGAACACTGTAGACCAGAACCATGCATTAAGAGAGACCTGTGAACAAAAACACAACATCCAACATTTATTTATGATTTATGATGATAAACCCTACTTATTAATTTAAAACTTAGTTAAACATATTTTGCACAAAACCAACACCAAAAAAGTAGTTGCTGTATTTAAACACAACCCAAAAGTATCTATATTTCACAAACTCTTGTATGCAAATTTCTCTTTTATATTTCAGGAAATGTTACTGTTATAGCAGTCATTGTGTTCAACCAAATAAAAACATTTATGCAGGTTTGGAACAACTAGGTATTGAGTATAGTTAATATATGACAGCTCTAACATTGTTATTCTTGCAGGTGTGTTGGCCTGGCAACTGATATGTAGATACTGACTAACCAGTGAGAAGGCTGTGATGGTTTGGTACATGGGGCTCTGACGGGGGACGGCACTGCGGTATCTCAGCAGCATCAGCAGACAGGCCAGACCATTGAGCAGAGACGCCAGAGCAGACGCAGGCTCCTCGAAACACAGGAAACGGGCGAAAGGCCACTTTAAAAAAAATATCAAAGTGAGAAATAACTGAGGACAGGAAGATAAAATACGTACAATAGTCAAGTTTGGTGATAATTTACCTAAAAATTTAAATTGACCAAAGCTCAACTCATTAAAACCAGTATGACTTTCTTTTCATCTACAGTTATTTTGAAGAATGTTGGTCCCACAGAGATATTTCTAAAATGCTTCTTTTGTGCTTGGCAGAATAAAGAAAGTCATTCAACAAAACAATTTTTTAATTGTCGCTTAAAGAATTAAGACACTTACCTTCCCGTGAAACTGTGGTATGCTGTAACCCTCGGCCTGGTAAAGACCCACTGTAGTCCACATACAATGATACTTGCAGTCATCACGACATGTCCAGCCTAGAAGATATAAGGATAGAAATAAGTGACAACACCATGTTTATACAGACAAACCGATGTCATCTCTACAAATACTCTCAGTAAAAGAAAGACACTTTCTAGAACACTTCCTAGTAACACTTACTAGAATTACAAAATTTTGACATTCTTTACTCCAGATGAGATCAGTTTCATACTCCTGATGAGTTCATATTTTCTATTGCATCCCATTTCAATAGGGTTAAATCAGAATGAGGATTTAATCC
>CM065672.1:15897791-15932791 GCA_033220385.1 Triplophysa yarkandensis
TCCATCATGTTCAGTGTGTATTCGTGATGTGAATACAATGTTCCCGAATGACAAATGTGACCTATGAAACCATCAGGCGTAAATGCATTTGTGCAGCTTTAGATTGCGGGGATCTGCATATCTCTTTCCACATTTATCACAAATGTACTGCTTCCCCCCTCCGTGAACGTGGCGCTTGTGAGTCCGCAGGTGACTGCCTTGACTGAAGGACTTGTCACAGTATTCGCATTTGTACGGCTTCTCGCCCGTATGAATCCTCTGATGGAGCTTCAGACTGTTAGTGTTGTTGAAACGCTTATCGCAATAGTTGCAACCGTAGGGTTTTTCACCCGAGTGTACGCGGGCGTGCGAAGTGAGACTGCTCTGCTGACTGAAGCTCTTTCCGCACTCCTTACAGCTAAACGGTTTCTCTCCCGTGTGGATCCTCTTGTGGATCTTCAGATTAACGGCCTGCCGGAAGGTCTTGCCACACAGATCGCAGCCAAACGGCCGCTGGTCCGTATGGATGCGCTCGTGATTTTTAAGGTTTACGGCGTGTCTGAAGGCCTTGCCGCACGACCGGCAGGAGTACGGTTTGTGCCCTGTGTGGATTAGTTGATGCGTTTTAAGAGTCACGGACCGCGTGAAACTTTTCTCGCATATTGAACACTGAAACTCTTTTTCCCCAGTATGGGTGAGCTGGTGCCTGGCGAGGTTTTGAGCAATGTTGAATCTTTTTTCGCAGACGTTGCAGCTGAAAGGTTTCTCGCCCGTGTGGATTATTTCGTGGGTTTTGAGGTGCGCGGCTTTCCCGAAGCATTTACCGCAGACCTTACACATGAATGGCTTTTCGCCCGTGTGGATTCGATGGTGGTCAGTCAAGCTTTGTTTGTGAGCAAAAGCCTTGCCGCATAGGACGCAGCCGTAGGGCTTTTCCCCGGTGTGTATGCGCTGATGCGATTTAAGGTTGCCTTGAGAAGAGAAACTCTTGCCACACTCAGAACAAATATAAGACGTCTTTCCATAAAGTGAAATGATTTCTTGCGGATATTCAGTTCCTTCTTGTAAAGGGGATGTTGGACCATCTTCTGAAGTAGCAATTAAATGAGCTGGAAGGAAAGCAATTGAAAATAAATTAAAACTAGCATAGTTAGGGTCATGTTAACAATTGCTAAAAAAATTGTTGAATCTCAATAGCATACCTGCAGTGATTGACTGCAAATCGACGTTGCCAAATTCATCTTTGATTGTCAAAGCCAATATCAAAGGGGATCCGGAACCATCATCCGAGGCTTCATCACACTGGAGGAAAAAAGTAGTTTAATGAATATGTAAATACATGTTAATAAACAGACCCGTCAACGCAAAAAAGAAGTGTGATGAATGAACAACCTTAAAGGTGTTTCATGTTATGGTTTGAGATTTCTTTTTATAAAACTCTGAATATGATCTACCTCATTTTTTGTTCTGCTCTCCATAGTTCTTGCACTTCCATCATAAGAATGTTCCTCTTCTAAAATGTACAAATGAAAATAGGTTGGTAAAGAAAAACCTTGACAAATATATTGTACACTCGAAATGAAGTTGACATTATGTATAAACGGGGTATATAAAGCGATAAAAAGAATTAATATAGAACACTTACCAAGTCCTCCGACAGACAGAATGTTCAAGACGCAGCCCGACTGCTTCGCTCGCTTGCCTGAAAATGTTTTGCACTCCAGGTCCATGAGAAATTTGGTTTCTTCAAAAAGTTTGATTATTTTGCCAAGGGCTTCATTGCCCAACACTTCCATAACTGATGCAAAGTGCCTCTGAAAGATGTAATAAATAAAATCACTAATATATATACAATATTTTGTATACATGATTTTACAAACACCCAAGTAAGTGTTATATATCATTATTTTAAACGAAATTTCTAACAAACTTTAAAGATTATCATAGAATTAACATTGTATCAAGATGAATAAACGATATTAATGACAAAATAAATTATACTTAAAACTACCTTACATGTCAAAATTCTGAGACCCATCCTCACTTATGCCTTTGCCTACATAAATATATTATGATAAACATATGAAATGATGACATTAAACAAAAGGAAACAATTAAGTTATAACAAAAAATAAAAATAAAACATGCTTTCTTTGATCATATTCAGTGTGGTTAACTTTGGACTAGAATTAGTAGAAATGTGTTCTTGTCTTTTGCTCAAGCAGCTTCTTAAGATCTCAACCCGAGATGCTTTTTACACAATTTAGGAAAGTGGAAAATGTAAACCTTGCCATGAAAATATAAAGTATTTAAAAGGTTTTAAGTATCCTTGTATTACAGATGTCAACCTTTAGTGGTTCAAATACCAATGTGAGGTCTCTCTTTTAAGATTTAAGAGAATTATGTTTATTTTTAGTGATTTTTCATAGTAAAGTTAGGCCGTTTTTCAGGATTGTCATATTCATTACGCTAAATAATGCTCATCAAATGACACATTCAAATAAATAACTTAGAAATTATTTAATGTTTTATAAAGACAAACCCTTGGCCATTTGTTGGATATTTTTGATTATGGTTTGTACAATTTACATAAATCTAAAGAAGTTATTAGTAATCAATAATACAGCTTAATTTCTCTTTTTTTAAATAAAAACCGTAGAAAAAGGAATGCAGTGATATGGACATTTTGGCTGATTACCAATAACTAATTATTCAATGTATGGGCCGATAAATATTGTTTTCTAAGCACAATAATTTCTACGGCTAACTTAAAACAAGGTGACGATTAAATCTCTTGTGTCCAGAAATAATTCCAAATTGATCGGCCTAAAGATATTCACATAATATTATTATTGTACCGATAACAGCAATATTTCGCATTGATTGGCCGATATCGATCAGATATATCGGCCATCCCTAATTAATAACAGACAGATATTTTTCTGATGTTTAAACATTATGAACAAGAGTTTTGTAAAATATAAAAATATAAATACTCACAATTATATTCCAACAATAGACACTGGAATGGCCCAGTGTATATACTGAGCTCTCATTGGCTGTCTTTTTATTATGATTTATTTTAAAACATAATATTATAGTAAATATGAAATATAACAAAATTATCAAATTGTGTTTGTTTTAAAAATAATTAGTTAAAAATCATGAAATAAAAACTGACATCAATAAATAAAATCAGTGTTTAGATCTGTGTCGCGCTGATCTCTACGTCATACGAACCCGCGTCCTGGACGCATTATCATGACGTCACATGTTTAGCATAACACGCTAAAGATCTATAAAACATCAAAACTTTAAAACTTTTACCATTTTCTGCTCGTTTTCCGTCTTCAGTTTTGTGTTTATGAGCTCTTCTTGTCGCGGATCTGCGGTTATATCATCTGTATGAAGTAACACACTCTTCTCTCCTAGCATTCTGCTTAACTGTGCGACGGCAGCGTGAATTAACGCTTCGATTATCGATGCGACGTGCGTTTGTAACGCCACAGACCCCGACATTTTACCCCAATGTAAACTTATCCGGGCTACGCGTTTATTTTCTGTTTAATTGTTCTCTAAACACGAACATGCAGCAAATGCAACTAGCGGAAGTACACGAAGCGTGCTACGATACGATTCGGGGTCGCAGAATACATAATAAAAGTTCGTTGTTTGAATATAAATACACCCAAAATAAATAAAGTAAAAATGTGTTGAAAACATATTTATTTATATATTCTTATTTTGTGTACATACATTAAATGTGTGTAAAAATGACAACCAAGAAAACATGAAATACATTAAATAAATTGTAAGTAGAAATAAAATGAGTATTAATAATAATATTGATAAATGTTATCGCTATTATATTATAACACTACTATTTTAGTTTATTAACAGATAAGCGATCGATACATTTGTAAAGTTTGTAGTTTTCCTTTTTTATTCTTTATTTTATTTATAAATAGTGCCAGAATTATAAGTATCCGTGGTAAATATAAGCAAAGATGACAAGAAAATAAATATTTATTGTTGCAAGTTTTGTTGATTTTATAAAAATTAAAGTATAAAAATGGAAGTGTATATAAGATTATAACACATATAATAAAAGAAAGTTTTCTCTAATATTCTCTCTGTTCAAATACACTGAAGTATGGCATCACGTGATAGTTAAATTATATTAAGTTTATCAATAAGTCAGCAGAAACGTCTCAGAATAATATAATATTTTTATGGTGTCACACAAGAGTTTCAAATATTTATTAGTCAAAGGTCATATGAGAGTAGATAAAAATATTATAATATATAAGAATAGGAAAGACATTGGTTTTTATGCCATATTAGCTGTATGGTATCCGTTTTACTTGCATGCATTTTCAAGTTTATGTTTCTTTGGTCAAGATTGTTTTGGACCTTCTAAATAAATGGAGTTATTTTATAGTTAAACTCTACACATCAGATTTCTCTCAGGCTTGACTTGGCCTACCAATCAGGCATGTTAATATTTTTAATTGTTAAAAAAAGTTTTTTATCTATATCATTCTATGTATATATATCATTCATTAAAATATTTGATATTTTTTATTACACTTACCCTATGTTCAAGGTTTGTATATATATATATATATATAGCACGGATCATATAACACCGCCAGATCCTTCAGATTGCTCACTAACGTTATGTGTCCAGCTGGATATCCTCCAAGATTAAGAAATTCAGTTGCCGCACACTAATAATGACAGAAAATCACAGAAATGGGGATTATGGGCTTCCGTTTGGTTTAGATTTTTAAGGGGATCTTAGACATCTGAGATTAAAAAATCACTTTATTAAAAAAGAATTGTAAAAAAAACATCAAACAACAAGTTTGTTGTCATGGTCTTGTTTCATGACCTTCCGTAAAATCGTTTTTTGGCAAGATAAACATTTGCATATCACGCTGCCGTCTTAGTAACCTTCCAACGGCCTAAAAATGGTTAGAATATATCGACCATCCGCTGACCCTGACCTCTAAACATCTGCACCATCATGGGTTTTAGAAAACTTTATCGGCTCATCTCTAGGTCAAGGAGTACCAGCTGTTAAACGTTGCATCGGGTAGTATTTTAAATATTAACAAATTCTTTTTTTGTGCTTTATGACGGTAGGAAGCCAGGTTTGATCGTTCTTACACCTAAACCAGGTAAATATGCTTAGCAGATACAAAACATCCTCGCTATACACTACTCAAATCTCATTATAGGATTATGGCCTACAAGTGTGTTAATACTCTTGATGAGCGGTCCATCCCACCTCTGTCATGAGTCAATCAATATAATTTTCTCTACTACAGCAGTCAATGGACCACCTATGGAATACAGTTGCTAACATAATACACAGTTTAGATATTTAAAGAATATATGATTTTATATGATCCTCTGAAGTTGTCTCACTGTACATTTGGCTGAGCTGGCGTTGATGAGTTCAGCTCTTGTAGTCACTTGAATGACTACAGACTTCACATTTGCTAAAGTTACATAGTCCCATTTGGTTTGGCTGTAACGTTATATACATTGATCTGAGTCACAGAGTCGTTGACATTTTCCTATATAAGAAAGAAGAGGATCAGAATGTGCTGCTCTATTCTGTTGATTATGTAACAAATAAAACAATATCTGTTATTGGCCGACTCAAATTTAAACATTCAGAGAAGTCATACTGCCGTCAGAGTCATATATTGTATAATTACTTTTAAACTTAGACAAAAAAGAATTATTAGATTATTAGAATTTATTATAGAAGATACAATGACATGTGTCCCATGTCAACATAATTCAATTGTGTAAAATCATGTTTCATGGCAATTTGCAAATACATTGGAAAATTGCAAAGAATCACATAAAGTATAATAATTACATATAGAGATATAATTATAGTAAATCATTCTTCTGTAATTAATGGAATCATGTGGAAATATATATTGTAGGAGTATATGACTGTCTTGCTTCTGAAGCTGATTCTGACATATCAGACCATACAACATCAAGACATGAGAGTGAATGTCTAAGAGTGGTTGGAACTGGGATAGTTTCATTCTCTCTTGACCTTGGTATGGTGTACATCATCGGTCCTCTTTGGTTTGGTCTTTGTGATCGGAATGGAAATCTTTTGTGTTTTAAAATGTTTGATCGATTAAAAGATTTCCTGTGTGTTTTGTTCTTGTGCCAAAGAGAGAGAGAGAAAATAACCACCTGGAAGAACAAGATAAGGATCATTCCCATGCAAAAACAAATGCTGAACAAGAACAATAAATAAAGATAAATATAGATGACACCCAACAGAGATGTTAAACTCATACACAGAATATAAAAGACATTAGACTACAAGGATAATATTACAAATGTTTTGTTATTTGCCAGTGTGCTTGGTATGTAAATTTGCAGTCAAATGTTTTAGAAACTCCTGAGCAAAATGTTTTTCATTATTTAAATAAAATATCTAAGGAGTAATATTAAACAAAAATATGATTTAGGAAATATAAATGTATTTCTCATGGTTAAACATCCATTTTATGTTATATTTCTATCTATTCCAATAGTATAATACAAAGAATGCATAAATAAGTGTTCAAAATCTTTTAAACAATTGTGTACAGTATATTTTCAGTAATATAAAATGGTATGATATGCATTTATAAAAGTATGAGGTTAAAAAAATCCGTGATCAAATCATAAATATACTTTTACAAGACCTGCATAAATTCTCTTACCGTTCTGCGAACAGTCAGATGATGTCCAGTATTTAGCTGCACGCAACACAAACCGTTTATATGCAAAAAAATTGTGTAAAATGTTGCTCATCTTCGTGTCAGAAACCTGTTACACCTGAAATAAGTTTTGTGTTATGAAAGGATGTCCAAGCAATGTTCACAAGTAATTTCATTTCTCTGATAATGAAAGTAAGGACACAATGGAACCTTGTTTCAATGATGGGTTTCAAAAAATAGATCAGCATTGTTTCTTTTTTCATCTCAATACAGAAGTGTCAAATATTCAGTTGTTCAAGTTTAACATCATTTGCAGTGTTGTGTCGCTAGATAATGAAACACATTTCTAAACATTATTTTGTCATTATTTTATAAAAATCAAGTTAGAACTCTATTATGCAGAACTGCAAAGAAACTACTCACAGCTTTGCAGGTATATGTCTCTAAGCATCTTGAAGATGTTAACATAGGTCTTCTGGATTTAGTCTGTTGAAGGTTTTTCAATCTTCTTATCATTTAATAATACAGTCACATAAAATACTAGTTTTTACATCTAAACAATTTATATTAAATAAAAATAGTAAAATAAAAATCTTTGAAATGATGTAAATGTGCTGTTTCAATTGTTGTATATGTATTTAAATAGTTAAGTAAATCTCATTAGCTCCGTTATTTCTAGTAGAATTCACCTATAATATTGGTATGCATTACTAATATATACATGTAACTTGTAAAATAATAAAAAAATGAAAAACAACATTAAATTTTCATGAGTATTCATGTTAAAACAACGCAATTGGATCACTTATCATTGTAAACTACATCAAATATTGAAATCAAAGGAAATATGTTTTAAATATGCTTTATTCCTTAAAGTCTTGAATGTTTCATGAAGCTGCCATTAGTTTGTTGCAGATTTGGGAAAAAAAAACTTATGTGAGCATAAAAATGCAAACATTTGTCTTTTTCTCATTGTGAAATTAACCTGTTACACATGATTTAATAATATGTTATGAAATGATAACTGAATAATAAATCCAAAGGAACATTCATTTTTGATCATCTGCCTTTTCTCTTTAATACAATGATTTAAAGTTGATACATTTATCACAGAGAGTAATAAGGGAATTCAATGCAAAATAATATAAGCATAATAATATATTTACTAGGAAGAGGTATATGATGTTTGTCTAATACCTTTTCATTTCTTTTAAAATGAAAGTCTTGTGAAGTTGCAGATTGACTAGACAAACTAGTTCTAATGATTCTTTTAGAAAACAGATCAGCATCCTTCATAATTGACTTAGCAGATGTTTGTGTTAAATCTCACTATTCCTGTCTATTCAAAGCAAAGTATGTACTTTTCTTTCGTGCAAAATGAAAGTTAACTGCACCTGAAAAGGGAGATCTGTCTGGATCACAGAGAATGTACAGAAAAGTATGTAAACCCTTTAAGAGTACTTTGATTTCTGCATTAATTGGAAAGAAAGTTTGTTCTGATCCTCATACAAGTCAGAAACACACACAGTCTGCTAAAGGTAATACCACATGAACATGTTGTCATCTTCATATTAAAAACAATACAACATTCAAAGTGCTGAAAAGTGAAAATGAAAACATTCACAGTGCTGAAAAAGTGTTTGACCCTTTGGGTTTAATAACGTTGGTTTAATAACTCCATTAATAACTTTGGGTTTAATAACGTTGGTTTAATAACTCCATTAATAACCTTGGGTTTAATAACTCCTTTAATAACTTTGGGTTTAATAACGTTGGTTTAATAACTCCATTAATAACTTTGGGTTTAATAACTTTGGGTTTAATAACTCCTTTAATAACCTTGGGTTTAATAACTCCTTTAATAACTTTGGGTTTAATAACTCCTTTAATAACTTTGGGTTTAATAACTCCTTTAAAAACTTGGGTGTAATAACTCCTTTAATAACTTTGGGTTTAATAACTCCTTTAATAACTTTGGGTGTAATAACTTTGGGTGTAATAACTCCTTTAATAACTTTGGGTTTAATAACTCCTTTAATAACTTTGGGTTTAATAACTCCTTTAATAACTTTGGGTGTAATAACTCCTTTAAAAACTTGGGTGTAATAACTCCTTTAATAACTTTGGGTTTAATAACTCCTTTAATAACTTTGGGTTTAATAACTCCTTTAATAACTTTGGGTTTAATAACTCCTTTAATAACTTTGGGTTTAATAACTCCTTTAATAACTTTGGGTTTAATAACTCCTTTAATAACTTTGGATTTAATAACTCCTTTAATAACTTTGGGTTTAATAACTTTGGGTGTAATAACTCCTTTAATAACTTTGGGTTTAATAACTACTTTAATAACTTTGGGTTTAATAACTCCTTTAATAACTTTGGGTTTAATAACTACTTTAATAACTTTGGGTTTAATAACTCCTTTAATAACTTTGGGTTAAATAACTCCTTTAATAACTTTGGGTTTAATAACTCCTTTAATAACTTTGGGTGTAATAACTCCTTTAATAACTTTGGGTTTAATAACTACTTTAATAACTTTGGGTTTAATAACTCCTTTAATAACTTTGGGTTAAATAACTCCTTTAATAACTTTGGGTTTAATAACTCCTTTAATAACTTTGGGTTTAATAACTACTTTAATAACTTTGGGTTTAATAACTCCTTTAATAACTTTGGGTTAAATAACTCCTTTAATAACTTTGGGTTTAATAACTCCTTTAATAACTTTGGGTGTAATAACTCCTTTAATAACTTTGGGTTTAATAACTACTTTAATAACTTTGGGTTTAATAACTCCTTTAATAACTTTGGGTTAAATAACTCCTTTAATAACTTTGGGTTAAATAACTCCTTTAATAACTTTGGGTTTAATAACTCCTTTAATAACTTTGGGTGTAATAACTCCTTTAATAACTTTGGGTTTAATAACTCCTTTAATAACTTTGGGTGTAATAACTCCTTTAATAACTTTGGGTTTAATAACTCCTTTAATAACTTTGGGTTAAATAACTCCTTTAATAACTTTGGGTTTAATAACTCCTTTAATAACTTTGGGTGTAATAACTCCTTTAATAACTTTGGGTTTAATAACTACTTTAATAACTTTGGGTTTAATAACTCCTTTAATAACTTTGGGTTAAATAACTCCTTTAATAACTTTGGGTTTAATAACTACTTTAATAACTTTGGGTTTAATAACTCCTTTAATAACTTTGGGTTTAATAACTCCTTTAATAACTTTGGGTTTAATAACTCCTTTAATAACTTTGGATTTAATAACTCCTTTAATAACTTTGGGTTTAATAACTTTGGGTGTAATAACTCCTTTAATAACTTTGGGTTTAATAACTACTTTAATAACTTTGGGTTTAATAACTCCTTTAATAACTTTGGGTTTAATAACTCCTTTAATAACTTTGGGTTTAATAACTCCTTTAATAACTTTGGGTGTAATAACTCCTTCAATAACTTTGGGTTTAATAACTCCTTTAATAACTTTGGGTTTAATAACTCCTTTAATAACTTTGGGTTTAATAACTCCTTTAATAACTTTGGGTTTAATAACTCCTTTAATAACTTTGGGTTTAATAACTTTGGGTTTAATAACTCCTTTAATAACTTTGGGTTTAATAACTCCTTAAATAACTTTGGGTTTAATAACTCCTTTAATAACTTTGGGTTTAATAACTCCTTTAATAACTTTGGGTTTAATAACTCCTTTAATAACTTTGGGTTTAATAACTTTGGGTTTAATAACTCCTTTAATAATTTTGAGTTTAATAGCTCCTTTAATAATTTTGAGTTTAATAACTCCTTTAATAACTCCTTTAATAACTTTGGGTTTAATAACTCCTTTAATAATTTTGAGTTTAATAACTCCTTTAATAACTTTGGGTTTAATAACTCCTTTAATAACTTTGGGTTTAATAACTCCTTTAATAACTTTGGGTTTAATAACTCCTTTAATAACTTTGGGTTTAATAACTCCTTTAATAACTTTGGGTTTAATAACTCCTTTAATAACTTTGGGTTTAATAACTCCATTAATAACTTTGGGTTTAATAACTCCTTAAATAACTTTGGGTTTAATAACTCCTTTAATAACTTTGGGTTTAATAACTCCATTAATAACTTTGGGTTTAATAACTCCTTTAATAACTTTGGGTTTAATAACTCCTTAAATAACTTTGGGTTTAATAACTCCTTTAATAACTTTGGGTTTAATAACTCCATTAATAACTTTGGGTTTAATAACTTTGGGTTTAATAACTCCTTTAATAACTTTGGGTTTAATAACTCCTTTAATAACTTTGGGTTTAATAACTCCTTTAATAACTTTGGGTTTAATAACTCCTTTAATAACTTTGGGTTTAATAACTCCTTTGATAACTTTGGGTTTAATAACTCATTTAATAACTTTGGGTTTAATAACTCCATTAATAACTTTGGGTTTAATAACTCCTTTAATAACTTTGGGTTTAATAACTCCTTTGATAACTTTGGGTTTAATAACTCATTTAATAACTTTGGGTTTAATAACTCCATTAATAACTTTGGGTTTAATAACTTTGGGTTTAATAACTCCTTTAATAACTTTGGGTTTAATAACTCCTTTAATAACTTTGGGTTTAATAACTCCTTTAATAACTTTGGGTTTAATAACTCCTTTAATAACTTTGGGTTTAATAACTTTGGGTTTAATAACTTTGGGTTTAATAACTCCTTTAATAACTTTGGGTTTAATAACTTTGGGTTTAATAACTTTGGGTTTAATAACTTTGGGTTTAATAACTTTGGGTTTAATAACTCCTTTAATAACTTTGGGTTTAATAACTTTGGGTTTAATAACTCCTTTAATAACTTTGGGTTTAATAACTCCTTTAATAACTTTGGGTTTAATAACTCCTTTAATAACTTTAGGTTTAATAACTCCTTTAATAACTTTGGGTTTAATAACTCCTTTAATAACTTTGGGTTTAGCAACTCCTTTAATAACTTTGGGTTTAATAACTCCTTTAATAACTTTGGGTTTAATAACTTTGGGTTTAATAACTCCTTTAATAACTTTGGGTTTAATAACTTTGGGTTTAATAACTCCTTTAATAACTTTGGGTTTAATAACTCCTTTAATAACTTTGGGTTTAGTAACTCCTTAAATAACTTTGGGTTTAATAACTTTGGGTTTAATAACTCCTTTAATAACTTTGGGTTTAATAACTCCTTTAATAACTTTGGGTTTAATAACTTTGGGTTTAGTAACTCCTTAAATAACTTTGGGTTTAATAACTCCTTTAATAACTTTGGGTTTAATAACTTTGGGTTTAATAACTCCTTTAATAACTTTGGATTTAATAACTCCTTTAATAACTTTGGGTTTAATAACTTTGGGTTTAGTAACTCCTTAAATAACTTTGGGTTTAATAACTTTGGGTTTAATAACTCCTTTAATAACTTTGGGTTTAATAACTCCTTTAATAACTTTGGGTTTAATAACTCCTTTAATAACTTTGGGTTTAGTAACTCCTTAAGTTTGTTGTTATGAATCAATTCCTGAATTATGAACCAAAATGAATATTAATGTTTGATAATTTGCCTTTTAACTTTAATACAATTATACATTTTGTCAAGTTGATATTTATCTGAGAAACTGATAAGGAAAAATAATATAAGCATAATAATATATTTACTAGGAAGAGGTGAATGAGGTTTGTCTATATCCGTTTCATTTCTTTGAAAATGAAAGTCTTGTGAAGTTGCAGATTGACTAGACAAACTTGTTCTAATGATTCTTTTAGAAAACAGATCAGCATCCTTCATAAAAGTGACATTATATAATCCTTAATATCTTTGTTAAAAATCTCACTTAATAGCCTAATCATGCAGATTCTTGGGTGTATTTAGTTTTAACAGTTTTTTAATGTAAGTATTGGAAAAGTTGGAAAAGTTTCAAAGCAAACGTCTTTTTTTTCTTTCCTTCAAAATGAAAATGAACTGCACTTAAAAAGTACGATCAGTCTCAGTTATAGAGATTTTAAACAAAATTGTTTCAGTTCAACCAAAATGTTGGGACGTCTGGTGTGAATTTCTTTCTTAAGGTCATGCCAGAGCATCTGAATGGGCACAGGTCAGGACTGACCGTGCCAGTCCAAATGCCCTTTTTTCGGCCGTCGTCCTGATTTCCTGTCAAATGTTTTCATAGACTTTGGAATCATTTTTCTATCAATGACAGCGATCGGTCCAGGCCCGGAGACGGCAAAGCAAGCCGGAACCACGATGCCCCTCCATCATATTTCCCGGTTGGGATGAGGTTTCGATGTTGGTGTGCTGAGCCTTTTTTTGAGAGTTCTTTAAAAAAAATCCAATTTTAGTTCATCCGTCCACGGAATGTTTTGCTGTGGAACATTCAGGTTTTCTTTTGAAAAGTGTTTTTAGGCTTTCACTTTGCTTTTCTCCAATGAACTCCATTCTTGTTTAGTGTTTTTCTTATTGTTGATTTGTTCACTTAAATGTTGGCATGTGCCAGATATATGTGTGTCAGATTGTGTGTGTCTATTGTTGTGACTTGGGTTAAAACACATTTTCTCTCCGACTTGTGCAGAAATCTAAGTAATCTCAAATGGTTCACATACTTTTCCTTACATCTGTATACAAGAAATGTCTCTTACTCATTATTTTACTGATGAGCTCCAGTAATAAGCCTTCAAAGATGTATGCACGTCTTAAGAAATCCATTGGAATTGCTCTTATGTATTGACAGAAGAAGATGGACGCTGCAAATTATTTGCAACGTATTTAGGCCAAAAGAGAAATACGACAAATTAAAAAAAGATATTGACTCTTCCGTGTCATAAAAAAAAAAAAGTGTTTTAATCTACAATATTTTTGTTTCAATATTACACATCAAAAAAAGTAAGCAATCACACAGTTTATTTCCATCCAAAACATTCATTCTATAAAAATATTGGAAAATGATTTAAAATAAATGAATATTAAAGACCCAACAGCCAATAACATCGCAGAATAAATTGACTAAATGAATTTTAAAAAGTCTGCAAATACACTGACGATAATAAAAGACAACATATTTTATTTATTAATTCATTCTTATTTCGAAAACATATTCCCATAGTCTCCATTGCATTATTTTATAATTTCTGATAATAATGAATAAAAAACATAATTAATAAAAAAACATAATTAATAAAAAACATCATAATAAATAAAAAAACATTTTTTAATAGAAAAACATAATTAATAAAAAAACATGATTAATAAAAAAACATAATTAATAAAAAACTTTTTTAAATAGAAAAACATAATTAATTAAAAAAAAGATCAAGCACACCAGTGAGACTTTTATTATGCCTGTCCTCCTACTCTTTCTTGACAAACGGACAAACATGCGTAAATAAAGAAAAAAGAGTTAATCATGTTCCAATGATTTAATTAACCCTAAATCAAACTTAAAACACGTGTCTTGTGATTATTTATAAAAATATTTATTTAAATAATTTTGGACATTCTTCTCATCAATAACTCTGATTCGCCGGTGGGAGGAGTCAGGATGACGTATTGACGTAGCCACGTAATGACGTAAAGACCAAGCGACAAAAATTTGGCGCGACTTGCTTCACAAGCGCGTGCTTTTGTTTGTGTGCGTTTGTTTTTTTTCTGGTTTCCGGTCATTAATAACAACAGAGAAGGAGGTAAATACAAACATAAAGTCCTAAAACAGCAGAAGATAAAGAAATAACTGAAATAATTCTGATGTGTAAAGAAATAACTGAAATAATTCTGATGTGTAAAGAAATAACTGAAATAATTCTGATGTGTAAAGAAATAACTGAAATAATTCTGATGTGTAAAGAAATAACTGAAATAATTCTGATGTGTAAAGAAATAACTGAAATAATTCTGATGTGTAAAGAAATAACTGAAATAATTCTGATGTGTAAAGAAATAACTGAAATAATTCTGATGTGTAAAGAAATAACTGAAATAATTCTGATGTGTAAAGAAATAACTGAAATAATTCTGATGTGTAAAGAAATAACATCTGTTGTGATTGTGCAGCAGCTTTTTTAGATGTGTTTATCTGCACTGGTCAGTTTAGATTGTTGATTGTGTGTTTGTTATGTAAATAATCTGTGTGTGTGTGTGTGTGTGTGTGTGTGTGTGTGTGTGTGTGTGTGTGTGTGTGTGTGTGTGTGTGTGTGTGTGTGTGTGTGTGTGTGTGTGTGTGTGTGTGTGTCTGTGTGTCTGTGTGTGTGTGTGTGTGTGTGTGTGTCTGTGTGTGTGTGTGTGTCTGTGTGTGTGTGTGTCTGTGTGTGTCTGTGTCTGTGTTTGTGTCTGTGTCTGTGTGTCTGTGTGTGTGTGTGTGTGTGTGTGTCTGTCTGTCTGTCTCTGTGTGTGTGTCGTGTGTGTGTCTGTGTGTGTGTGTCTGTCTGTCTGTCTCTGTGTGTGTGTCGTGTGTGTGTCTGTGTGTGTGTGTGTCTGTGTGTGTGTGTGTCTGTGTGTGTGTCTGTCGTGTGTGTGTCTGTCGTGTGTGTGTCTGTGTGTGTGTGTCTGTGTCTGTGTGTGTGTGTGTGTGTGTGTGTGTCTGTGTGTGTGTGTCTGTCGTGTGTGTGTCTGTGTGTGTGTGTGTGTGTCTGTGTGTCTGTGTCTGTGTCTGTGTGTGTGTGTGTGTGTGTGTGTGTGTGTGTGTGTGTGTGTGTCTGTCTGTCTCTGTGTGTGTGTCTGTGTCGTGTGTGTGTCTGTGTGTGTGTCGTGTGTGTGTCTGTGTGTGTGTGTGTGTGTGTGTGTGTGTGTGTGTGTGTGTGTGTGTGTGTGTCTGTGTGTGTGTGTCTGTCGTGTGTGTGTCTGTGTGTGTGTGTCTGTCTGTCTCTGTGTGTGTGTGTGTCTGTGTGTGTGTCGTGTGTGTGTCTGTGTGTGTGTCTGTGTGTGTCGTGTGTGTGTGTCGTGTGTGTGTGTGTGTGTGTGTGTGTGTGTGTGTGTGTGTGTGTGTGTGTGTGTGTGTGTGTGTGTGTGTGTGTGTGTGTGTGTGTGTGTGTGTGTGTGTGTGTGTGTGTGTGTGTGTGTGTGTGTGTGTGTGTGTGTGTGTGTGTTTTGAAGTGATGGGTTTATTGGATCAGTGTGAAGATCTCTTCAAGACGTGTGATCTTTATAAAGTTCTGGGAGTGTGTAAGGAAGCATCAGATGCTGAGATCAGAAGAGGATATTATAAAGTTTCTCTCCAGGTTCATCCTGACAGAGCTCCTCATGATGACTTTGCCACCACTAAGTTTCAGGTAACATCTGGATCTGTGTGATCTTTAATAAATGACTGTGATGGTGTATCAGAATTACAATAAAACTCATAAACTTTCATTCTTATGTTTCCACATTATAAAATGAAACTAAATTATTCTAAAGTGCAATAAAATAATGGGAATTGCATTTCAAGCATTGAAATGAAAACTTAGGGTTGCATCGATATGGACATTGTGGCCGATAACTCTTTTAAAAGGATGATAAATAGTTTTTCCAGTCGTAAAACAAAAAACAAACACGCACACCTAATTTTATTTGAAAAGTTTGAAAAGATCTCTTGTTACTTTACTTTTCTAAAGCCATCTTTTTTTAATCATAAAATCTGTTGCTTGACCAAAAAATCAACATAAGTTTAAATTCCTCGTGTCCAGTAGCAAACACGAGAAGTGATTCAGACATTAGAAATAAAACCTCATTTATCGGTTTAAAGATATCAACCTCGTTTTATTATTGGACAGATAACGATAATACTAAAAATAGCATTAATTGGCCGATATCCATAAGGCTGGCGATATATCGCCCATCGAAACACGGTACATTTTTAATGTCGTCATATTTTGACTATATATGTAAAAATATTTTTTGTGATTTTCTCAAGCAGCTTCCTTAAGTCTCACCTGGTGATGCTTTAAAGAATTGTAAATCTTTTAGAAAGTCCTGTGCTCTTGGTGGCTGTCTCTCTTCGATATTGAATCAAAGTCTTTTCAAAAACATTTAAATAAATATAATCAGGTTTGCGTAACAAAAATAACACAATATTATCAAACCTCAAAATGTACACTCCCTTACATTTTAGGCAATACATACACATGTTTTTAAGGATTCAGATTTTATTAAAAAAATTCTTACCCTGAGATTGACAGCTAAAAAAGTGGGTTTTAGTAATGCTTTTTAAACTATTTGAATGCACATTTGACAATTTTATCCATGGAATATTTCTTTTCAGAACACTGAAGATTAGAATCGGTCCTCACTAAATTATGCTTGCTCTGTTTCATCATCTCATCGCCATTATTATCATTAGTAGAATATACAGTTGGTAGGACAAAATATTTCATCACAAGCATTTCAGCCGAATAAAACTAATGCGATATCTCGAAAATGTAATCTGCATTAAAACTTGGCAAAGCAAAACAATATTTTTGTTTTGGTTAATTATATTATTAAAGTAATTTCAGACACTTTGGCAGACAACTTCATTTCAATCAAGAGCCCCAAAACTTTTTACGGGTGTTAAATAGCACAGATTCTTGAGCTTAGATGATGTTTTACATGCATCTAATTTGCATTCCTGGATTTTTTCCAACTGTGTATGTTTATAGACTTTCTCATATGGCAGTTTTTATTCACACACAGTAAGCACACAGTACTTATTTTGCCCATAGGTGCTGGGAAAGGTCTACGCAGTGTTGACTGACAAAGACCAAAGAGCGGTTTACGACGAACAGGGAATCGTTGATGAAGAGTCAGACTCCCTAAGTCAAGATCGCAACTGGGAAGATCATTGGAGAAGACTGTTCCCCAAGGTATTACATTTGTTGTGTTGTTTTGCATGTTTCCTCCCTAAACAGTTGCTAATGTTGCAGTATTTGCCCTGCCCTAGATCACACTACAAGACATCTTAGATTTTGAGAAAGAGTATAAAGGCTCTGATGAGGAGGTGGAAGACCTGAAGCGCTTGTACCTACAGCATGAAGGTGACATGGATCTGATCATTGAGTCTGCCTTGTGCTGCACTTATGAAGATGAGCCACGAGTCAAAAAGTTACTACAGAAAAGCATCGATGCTGAAGAGGTGCCAGCCTATAAAGCCTTCACGCATGAGAGTGTCAAGAAGAAAAACATGCGCAAAAGAAAGGTATTGTGTTTCAAAAGGAAAATCGGATGTTTTCTAGACAGGCCTTGAATTACAAAAATAATTCAATTGCTTTGAAGCCACATGAAATAACTGTTAAAATGTGTCTTTAGTGTTGTAACAAACCTATTTGAGTGTGAAATTTTTATATTTGTGCAGGCGGAGAAAGAATGTAAGGAGGCAGAGGAAATGCAGAAGGAGATGGGCATGAACAGTGAGGACAGCCTGGTCGCTATGATAAAGGTAACTTTTAGAAATCAATTATATTGGTTGAGAATACTAAGATGATTTAAGTCAAGTTATCTTTGTAATAGCTTCATGTTTATCAAACAAATATTTTTGTAATCAAATTACTTCTACGTGGACCATGTTTCAATTTTAGCAAAGACAGAAGTCCAAAGAAACTGGATTCAACTCCCTCATCTCAGATCTAGAGGCTAAATACTGCAAGAAGCCAGCGGCAGGAAAGAAGGGGAAGAAAAAGTGAACGATAGTTTGGAAGAACCGAGATGACTGATTCTCCAAATCAAAAGATATATATCAGTAGTGTTAATATTTGAGGGCGTTTTTGGTAAAAAAATTTATTTTCTTGCTCTAAGACAACCTTCGATGATGCATGGGATAATATTGCTGTAAGCGTGATCTCATGAAGACTTTAGAATAAGCACTTTTGAGCGTTATTTCAACTTTTGTATGTTTTCATTTGAATTTAAATGTATTGTTGTATACAAAGCCTGATGCATGATCTTTTAAATTAAATAAAATCTGTATCTCTGAGTTTTAATGTTTACCGACATTCTTATGTTCATTTATGAATACTCAACATCTCTGCAGTATTCAATACAAGCAAGTGCAGGTCACCCATTAATTTTTAATATAAAACATTTTTAACTTGGCTTTACAACACTACACTGTAGTAACAATTGATTACTTGGTGAAACCGATGCCATCTGTGGAAAACTGGATTGCCCAAACTCTGCGTCGTGAAGGATTTTTTGAATCTGAAGTTTCACCAAGGACTGTTTTGAAGCGGGCAAGCGTCTTATCGCGGGTGCTAAACTTCGTAGAAATAAATCGACTTCGTCAAGCTGTGGTTCATCTTTGTCTTTCTCCCTGGCATCCTTAGTTGCCAAATATCTTTCCAACAGGTCAAGTGTTCCTGTGCGCTTTCTCTTCACAACAAAGGGTTGAATTCCTGGACTGGACATGGATGTCCCTGTACTGGTGCTGGCTGGTTCGGTCCCGCTGTCGTCATCCGGCTCGTCATCCTCAATTTTGTTCGGGATGGTGTTTAATAAAACACTGCAATCAAATCACAACGGGATACATATGTTACAACAGTGTAAATCTATAACAAATGACATATGTTAATATGTTATGTAAATATGTTAATTCTTCCTGGAATTCATGTATACCAGCGTGGTACAACACCTACACAAAGTTTGCACACTTATTGGTACAATAATAATGTTATGTGGATATCTTTAGGCCGATAATTAGGCATTATTTCTGCTTGCCTCTGGACACGAGAGATTTAATCGTCACCTTGTTTCATGTGTGTTTTAATTTTTATCAAGCAACAGATTTAATGCAAAACCAAGTTGGCCGTAGAAATGTATAGGAACTATAGTTAAACTAGTACTTATAGTTAAACTACTTACTGTATGCGTTTCCTTTTGTTTCACGCTTAGAACTAATATTTATCGGCCTGTATATCGGCTATCGGCCTCTAAATTATAACGAGTAATTAGTTATTGTTATCGGCCAAAATTCCAAATCGCTGAATCCCTACTTAATGTTTTTATTATATAACTTCGTTCATTTTTTCAAGTCCATCCCAAAGAAATAAGAGGGATTCAAACTATGATATAAATCAATTAAATGCAAGTGAATGTGTTCCATTATAAAAAGTTTATCGACTTTCTTATAAATAAAAAAAAAAGTTTATAGAAATTCTGCTTTTATAGTATTATGGTATAGAGCTCTTCTAATATTTAACATTATTTTTAATCTTATATATTTATCACATAATTTATTTATATAAATTATGGTGATTAAGAGTCCCAAAACTTTTAACCGGTTACATAAAAGTCCAATAAATAATCAAGAAGTATTTATTAATTTTAATTAGAAAACTTCACATTCACAACTAACTCCAAAAAAAATGTTTATTATAATATTTTTTTAAAATGTAACTTTATATTAAAATATTTACAAAATGTTTATTATAATATTTTTTAAAAATGTAAATTTACAATAAAATATTTACAAAATGTTTATTATAATATTTTTAAAAAAATGTAAATTTACAATAAAATATTTACAAAATGTTTATTATAATATTTTTAAAAAATGTAAATTTACAATAAAATATTTTCAAAATGTTTATTATATTATTTGATTTTTTTTTTAATTTACAATAAAATATTTACAAAATGTTTATTATAATATTTAAAAAAAAAGTAAATTTACAATAAAATATTTACAAAATGTTTATTATAACATTTAAAAAAATGACTCTATACATTTAAATAGAAATCATTATTGTATAGATGAGCTTCAACTTTTATCTGCGTGAGTGACGTCACGTACCGGTAGCATCGAATGCCGGCCAATCACAACGCGCTACGCAATCAACGCACACCAGAACGCACCAATCAGATCCTAACCTTCTGTGTTCCGCCGCGGGCTCGAGGAAGTCCATGACTCTCATATACCTCCACGGTTTCTTCTTCTTATCGCTCCTTCCGGTCTGCTCGAGCCTCTTCTTCCTCGTGTACGTGTCCCTCAGGTTTTTCCACTTGGCTTTCACTTCCTCCACTACACAAACACACCGAACACAGTTTAACGCGACGCGTCGACGCTTCCGTCCGCACCGCTGAGCGGCTAAACTCATTCTCATGCAAGATCTTAAATGTGAGGCGCGTCGGCGGATTAGCTCCGATGCTAACGTTAGCATTCTATTGCTGCCGAGTGAAGTAACGGAGGGGAACACTCACCGGGAACACCGACGATTTCGGACACCTTCATCCACGCGTGATTCTTTTTATTCGTGTCCCTGTACGCAAACAACGACGCGTCGTAAATAACGGGAAAGCTTGACACGGCTCTGATCAACGTTTCCTCCATTTTGCTGGGAACCAATGCGGCCGGAACCAAAGTCCCGCGTTGTGTTCTCCGGACTCTTCTTGAGGGAGCACTCCTGCGTTCCGATTGGCCGCCTCCGAGCCGCGTCATAGCTCATTAGCATAACGGTAAATTACCTGAGGTGAAGTTGCTGTTTATATCGTGTGAAAACATTTTATTTGTGGTTTATTATATTTTAAACGTTGTTAGTAATAATAATAGTAGATAAAAAATGAAATTTATAATTTCCGGTTTTTCCACATCGATCGGTTTCTCACCCACATTTAAGATGATTCATGAGAATAATATAAACTTTAAACAATATTGACGTGTTTTCGGCTCTTTTAAACACGCTTTATAAGACAGAGCGGATCGTTGAGCGAATGTTGACGCTGTCGTCGCCGTCGCCCGGATCTGACGTCACTTACCGTCAAGTCCCATTTTGTCAGATATTCCCTGCCAGAGAATTTCTTTCCGTTTGGAGTTTTTGTAGTGATAGTGATCCTTATCATACAACTCCTTGTTCTCAGACACTAAAAACAACAACAATTCGGCGTCCATGTTGAAGACTGTTCTTCTTCTACTTCCGGTGAACAAACTTCAGCGTCACAGCGCCGCCAGCCGCCCTGGAGGACACAGCGCTTATCTCAAATTAACACTTTTCATTTGTTAAGCATTGTTTCATAATATTCAATGTTTCTCATTATTTAAAAAATAGCATTTTATCTAATAAAACATGTTTTTATTGATGACTTCAATAAAAAACTTCAAAGACTTTGATTAAGAAGCTGCTTCAGGACTAATAAAAGATATTCCCTATAAAACCAGCTGGTGTAAAGTTCTCCAAGAAATACAAAATGGGTCATCATTTATCCTCTTTTCATTAAACCCACATGACTTATTACTTCCAGGCAAGAAGATATTTTGAAGAATGTTGGTGGCCTAACACTGCTGTAAGGCCATCAACATTCTTCAAAATATCTTCTTGCTTGGAAGAAAAAAGTTGCCAGAGCTTTGTTGACTTCTATTTACATTTACATTTAGTCATTTAGCAGACGCTTTTAACCAAAGCGGCTTACAATAGTCGAGGAGACAATGAAGCGGTAAATAGCCGATACAACAATAGGCGAACAAGTGCTACAACAATGTTACCAAGTTACACAGAGAGAGAAGTTACAAAAGTTTTTTGTTATTTTTTTTGATAGAGTGAGTAGTTAGAAAAGAAGTGAGTTAGTGAGTTAGATGTAGCCGGAAAAGATGAGTTTTTAGGAGTTTTTTGAAGATAGAGACCGAGTCTGACATTTATCCTCTTTTCATTAAACCCATATGACTTTTTTCTTCCAGGCAAGAAGATATTTTGAAGAACGTTGATGGCCTTGCTAGGCCATCAACGTTCTTCAAAATATCTTCTTGCCTGGAAGAAAAAAGTTGCCCGAGCATTGTTGACTTCTATACTATAATTAAAAACATCCACAGGCGAAGTTAGAAACATTTAAAAAATATCTTGATGTATATTTTGAGTTCCCCAGAAGAAATTCATACTGGTTTAGAATAATAAGAAGGTGAGAAATGTGCAGAATTCCTGTTTTTGTGTGAGCTGAACTGATCGGATTAATGCTGGTGGTGTGCTCATATAATTAAACTTAAAATGGGGAAACAAACTTTGATGTAAATTAGAAATGTGGAATTCATTTATTTTTTTAAATATCAGTAACATTTTCATGCTGGATACTAAACAAAATTTCCCATTCTCTCAATAATTAATTTATAGGTTTTTTATTATGTATATACTTTTAATGTAAAGAATAGGAAATAATTAAAATGAAAAAAAAATTTATTGAAACATTGAAGTCTTATAAAGAGAAATGATTAATTTGCCATTGTTTTAATGTATTCATTTTGTAGTACATTGGCATGTAATTAAAACATATCAAGAAAGTGTTTAAAATACTTTTCTATCAATACTTTTATACATTTTATTTGTACTGAGGTAGATGTAACACGTCTTACAAACATAATGTTAATAGATCATCTCTTTTTGTTGTACAGGACTTATTAAAACTTATGAATATTATCTAGTATTACTTGATAAAAAAATATAATTCAATATAACTTTAGCAAATGAATAAGGGTTAAATTTAATTATTAAATTTTTAATAATTCCTGTAATCCCATTGTCTTCGAGTTTGATGTCTATTTTACCTTAAGGTCCATAGAAGTGAGAACTGAAGGCATTGTGAAGTTGCAAAGTAATAAAGTCCAGCTTGAGTTAATTTCTGTTTAGTTGTTGCTGATTGGCCCATTCCTTAATGAGCTGATTGGCTATGGCAAATGAAGGCGGGACCCAGAACACGGGCGGTTCTCCTTTAGGGATGCGAGGTGGTTTCTTCATCCTTAATGCTTCTGTTATTTCTTCAAGAGTGAACCAGCGGGCATCCTCAAGTTCGGCCTCGTCTATTCTCAACTGTCAAAGAATTACAGCAGTTAATGTCATTATGAAAGCTCCAACTGCAATTTTAAATAGAATATTCCTATCATAATTCAGCTTACATATTTTTTTAAATACATTTTCAATGCAATGAAACAAAACACATGTTTTTACACCTTATATTGTTCACTCCATAAACTAAAACCTAGCTTAAGTCATTTTTGTGTATTACTTTTTTTTTACACAAAATCAACCAATGTAATGAAAGTGCTGTGAGAATAAAACATTTATATTTGTTATATTGACTGAGTAAGACCAGGTAAAAGATTGAAATTATAAAATAAATTAATAGGCAAAATGAAAATTATATGTTCGGTTACTCAAAATTTGAGGGTTATCATCTAGATCTCACCTGTGTATTGTTTGGGTTTACAGTCGCATGGCATGCCACCATAAAGGAGCTTTGTGGAAACGGCCAGTGCTGTGATCCAGAGTACCGTAAACTCTCCACCTCCACACCCACCTCCTCTGCTACCTCTCTGCGAAGAGCTTCCTCCACTGACTCCCCTACGTGAGATTCACCAAAGCTTTACTACCATGAACGCTTTCACATTGTTGTGCTTATGACAGTAGCTGCTGATGTCGTATAACACTGTGACTCACCCATGTCGCAGAAGCCAGCGAGTGCGCTGTACAGGCCTGAAGGAAACGTGGCCTGTCGTCCCAGCAGACATCTGCTACCATCAGACAACAGCACGATCACCACCGGAGACATCTGCAAGTCACCACACATTTACTGGACCTTTAATATGCTGTGACTCACGTCCCCAACGAAACACCCTTACACTTACTTTGGGATAGTATGTGATCCCACTGCTGGGACATATTCTGTGACTTCCGGATTGGTTCCTGACAGTCGGCTGCCCTGTAGCGCTGCAGAAGCCATTCGTCCGATGCCATCGAAGGAGAGACTGACCCTGTAAACATGACCAACAAATGTGTGTTTTAAAAGATTTTATATTTAGGTTTTTGATCCTGCCTGATACAGAGATGAACAAGGAAATGTGATGTCAATGTTTGCTCACCCTCCTGTCATTTCAAACCTTTATGACTTTCTGTCTTCCACAGAACACAAAAGAAGATATTTAGAGTAACGTTGTAACCGAACAGCAGTGACACTCATTCACAATTTTATGAACACAAACCAAATGCTAGTGAATGGGTTACACATACCATCATTCTTCAAAATATATTTTATTTGTATTCTGCAAGGAAAGTCATGTCAGCAAATGATGGCAGATTTTTTTTGCAGTGACTTTTACTTTCATTAATTCTATAGTGCTAAAACGAGGACCGTCCATGCCTTAGGAATCACTAAGGCGTTAAAACTGAAAACCCTTCTTGTCAATGAGCCAGATTCTGTGCGACTTCTGTAGCAATAACAATGCTGATTCGCAAAATCGTGAGATAATCTGAAGAAACAATACTTTGGTCACAGTAGGAGCCTCTTGTCCAGATAACATGAAGAAGGCTTTTCTGAGGTCCACAAACTCAGCTCCACACTGCTGCTCCACAACACTCCGATCTAAGTCACCTGTGATGAAGACATGAGGAGATCAAGGTCATTTGATCATTTTCTATAAGAAATCTAGACATAGTCTTCAATGCTGAGTCCATCTGTCTGTATCGACTTACCCACTTCCAGTGAAAACTGTGCTTCTCCCTTTTCATTGCATCCCAGAAGAACAGATTCATTAACAATGCGTTTGTCTTGTCCAACCTTCTCCAGTATCCCCTCCAAATCTAAAGAAATGGGCGGAACACAAAATGTAAGATTGCCTTTATTTCTGTGATAAATGCATTCAGATTGTGTTGTGTTCTGACCTGAAGCATTTAGAAAAGCTGATTTGTAAAGGCTGTTGTTGCTCTTCTTTAGAAGGGGTGCGAGATTATAATACAGCAGGAAACTTCCAGACTTCAGGGCTTCTCGACACGCTTCATCATCCTCCTTTAACTTCATCTGATACCTAAAAATGACATTCACATACTGCTTGGGCATGACGGGCAAAAACTTGTGTAGGTTGTAACATCAATAGCAAAGATAATATTATACCTCTCAAAATATGTGAATATAACTGAGTGCAAATATTATCCAATAAAATACCTAAACTTGAATGTTAATTATATCTTGCCTTTCTTTTTATAGTATTAAGAATATAGTTCACTATAGTTTATCAATTACATAGGGCTTTTCTAATAAATTATTATATTTAAAAAAAAAATGTATGATAACAAAATAATATATTCTGCCCAATATTGAGATCATGATTATAAATAGATTTTAGTAAACAGACAAATTAGTCATAAATTAAACATTTTACCTCAATATTGGGGTCAATAACAAACAATTAAAAATAACTACATACATTTAAATAAATCCTATAAAAATTATAAAAAGAGTTGGAAAACTGAATATCACACCAAATTGTTTCAACTATCGAATATTTTGTTGTACTAATTGTTGGAAGCCAAAATTGAAATTAACAATCGGTTTGTTGACTGCATATCTCTAACATTTTCTTAATTTATTCAAATGAAACACCTGAATGACCTTATTTCCTCTGCAAACCAAAAAGAAGATATTTTGAAGAATGTTGCTAAATCAACAACACTACACTGACTTCCATTGCATTTACAAACCACTGAGACATTTTTCAAAATATATATTTCAGAGTTATCTTGAATATATTCTTTAGAGACCTAAAGATCTGGAAAAACCCCTGCTGTTTATAACCTGTTAATTATAAACCATATACATCTTACAGACATCTTCTTTAAGACATCTAACATCTCAGAAGAGTAAAATAATAAAATAATGTATATTATGAAAGGGTGAACAACTTGAAAAAAGAATATTAATAAATTATTAATATTATGAAAGTAGGAAAATTATGAAAAAGTTAATATGAATAATAATAAATATTATGAAATAATGTGTATTATGAAATAGTGAATATTATGAAATAATGAATATTATGAAGTAGTGTATATTATGAAATGATAAATATTATGAAATAATGAATATTATGAAATAATGAATATTATGGAGTAGTGTATATTATGAAATGATAACTATTATGAAATAGTGAATATTATGGAGTAGTGTATATTATGAAATGATAAATATTATGAAATAATGAATATTATGAAATAACATGTATTATGAAATGGTGAATATCTTGAAAAAGAATATTATGAAATTATAAATATTATGAAATGATGAAAATTATCGAAAAATAAATATTATTTAATAATAGATATTATGAAATCATTTGTATTATGAAGTAGTGAATATTATGAAATAATGAATATTATGGAGTAGTGTATATTATGAAATGATAAATATTATGAAATGATGAAAATTATGAAAAAGTAAATATTATGTAATAATAAATATTATGAAATAATTTGTATTATGAAATAGTGAATATTATGAAATAGTGAATATTATGAAATAATGAATATTATGGAGTAGTGTATATTATGAAATGATAAATATTATGAAATAGTGAATATTATGAAATAATGAATATTATGGAGTAGTGTATATTATGAAATGATAACTATTATGAAATAATGAATATTATGAAATAATGAATATTATGGAGTAGTGTATATTATGAAATGATAACTATTATGAAATAGTGAATATTATGGAATAGTGTATATTATGAAATGATAAATATTATGAAATAATGAATATTATGAAATAACATGTATTATGAAATGGTGAATATCTTGAAAAAGAATATTATGAAATTATAAATATTATGAAATGATGAAAATTATCGAAAAATAAATATTATTTAATAATAGATATTATGAAATCATTTGTATTATGAAGTAGTGAATATTATGAAATAATGAATATTATGGAGTAGTGTATATTATGAAATGATAAATATTATGAAATGATGAAAATTATGAAAAAGTAAATATTATGTAATAATAAATATTATGAAATAATTTGTATTATGAAATAGTGAATATTATGAAATAGTGAATATTATGAAATAATGAATATTATGGAGTAGTGTATATTATGAAATAATGAATATTATGGAGTAGTGTATATTATGAAATGATAAATATTATGAAATAGTGAATATTATGAAATAATGAATATTATGGAGTAGTGTATATTATGAAATAATGAATATTATGGAGTAGTGTATATTATGAAATGATAAATATTATGAAATAGTGAATATTATGAAATAACATGTATTATGAAATGGTGAATATCTTGAAAAAATAATATTATAAAATCATTAATATTATGAAATAATGAATATTATGAAAAAGTAAATATTATTTAATAATAATTGTTATGAAACAGTAAATATTATGAAATAATGAATATTATGAAATAATGAATATGATGAAATAGTGAATATTATAAAATAATGAATATTATGAAATAGTGAATATTATGAAATAGTGAATATTATGAAGAAGTGAATATTATGAAGAAGTGAATATTATGAAGAAGGGAATATTATGAATAGTGAATATTATGAAATAATGAATATGATGAAATAGTGAATATTGTGAAATACTGAATATTATGAAATAGTGAATATTATAAAATGATGAATATTATGAAGTAGTGAATATTATGAAGGAGTGTATATTATGAAATAATGAATATTATGAAATAGTGTATATAATGAAATAGTGAATGTTATGAAGTAGTGAATATTATTAAACAGTGAATTTTATGAAATAATGAATATTATGAAGTAGTGTATATAATGAAATAGTGAATATTATGAAGTAGTGAATATTATGAAACAGTGAATATTATGAAATAGAAAATATTATAAAATGATGAATATTATGAAATAGTGAATATTATGAATTGATGAAAATGATGAAGTAGTGAATATGATGAAATAATGGATATTATGAAATAATGAAGATTATGAAATAGTGAATATTATAAAATAGTGAATATTATTAAATAGTGAATATTATGAAATAATGAATATTATGAAATAGTGAATATTATGAAATAGTGAATATTATAAAATAGTGAATATTATAAAATAGTGAATATTATTAGATAGTGAATATGATGAAATAGTGAATATTATGAAATAATGAATATTATGAAATAGTGAATATGATGAAATAATGAATATTATAAAATAGTGAATATTATGAAATAGTGAATATTATAAAATAGTGAATATTATAAAATAGTGAATATTATGAATTAGTGAATATTATGAAATAGTGAATATTATAAAATAGTGAATATTATGAAATAGTGAATATTATGAAATAGTGAATATTATGAAATAGTGAATGTTATGAAATAGTGAATATTATGAATAGTGAATATTATAAAATAGTGAATATTATTAAATAGTGAATATTATGAAATAGTGAATATTATAAAATAGTGAATATTATGAAATAGTGAATATTATGAAAAAGTGAATATTATAAAATAGTGAATATTATAAAATAGTGAATATTATGAAATAGTGAATATTATAAAATAGTGAATATTATGAAATAGTGAATATTATGAAATAGTTAATATTATAAAATAGTGAATATTATGAATTAGTGAATATTATGAATATTATGAAATAATGAATATTATGAAATAGTGAATATTATAAAATAGTGAATATTATAAATAGTGAATATTATGAAATAATGAATATTATGAAATAGTGAATATTATGAATTATTGAATATTGTGAATATTATGAAATAGTGAATATTATAAAATAGTGAATATTATTAAATAGTGAATATTATGAAATAATGAATATTATGAAATAGTGAATATTATGAAATAGTGAATATTATAAAATAGTGAATATTATAAAATAGTGAATATTATAAAATAGTGAATATTATAAAATAGTGAATATTATGAAATAGTGAATATTATGAAATAGTGAATGTTATGAAATAGTGAATATTATGAATAGTGAATATTATAAAATAGTGAATATTATTAAATAGTGAATATTATGAAATAGTGAATATTATAAAATAGTGAATATTATGAAATAGTGAATATTATGAAAAAGTGAATATTATAAAATAGTGAATATTATAAAATAGTGAATATTATGAAATAGTGAATATTATAAAATAGTGAATATTATGAAATAGTGAATATTATGAAATAGTGAATATTATAAAATAGTGAATATTATGAATTAGTGAATATTATGAATATTATGAAATAATGAATATTATGAAATAGTGAATATTATAAAATAGTGAATATTATAAATAGTGAATATTATGAAATAATGAATATTATGAAATAGTGAATATTATGAATTATTGAATATTGTGAATATTATGAAATAGTGAATATTATAAAATAGTGAATATTATTAAATAGTGAATATTATGAAATAATGAATATTATGAAATAGTGAATATTATGAAATAGTGAATATTATAAAATAGTGAATATTATAAAATAGTGAATATTATTAGATAGTGAATATGATGAAATAGTGAATATTATGAAATAATGAATATTATGAAATAGTGAATATGATGAAATAATGAATATTATAAAATAGTGAATATTATGAAATAGTGAATATTATAAAATAGTGAATATTATAAAATAGTGAATATTATGAATTAGTGAATATTATGAAATAGTGAATATTATAAAATAGTGAATATTATGAAATAGTGAATATTATGAAATAGTGAATATTGTGAAATAGTGAATATTATGAATTAGTGAATATTATGAATAGTGAATATTATAAAATAGTGAATATTATTAAATAGTGAATATTATAAAATAGTGAATATTATAAAATAGTGAATATTATGAATTAGTGAATATTATGAAATAGTGAATATTATGAAATAGTGAATATTATAAAATAGTGAATATTATAAAATAGTGAATATTATGAATTAGTGAATATTATAAAATAGTGAATGTTATGAAATAGTGAATATTATGAATAGTGAATATTATGAAATAGTGAATATTATTAAATAGTGAATATTATGAAATAGTGAATATTATAAAATAGTGAATATTATGAAATAGTGAATATTATGAAATAACATGTATTATGAAATGGTGAATATCTTGAAAAAATAATATTATAAAATCATTAATATTATGAAATAATGAATATTATGAAAAAGTAAATATTATTTAATAATAATTGTTATGAAACAGTAAATATTATGAAATAATGAATATTATGAAATAATGAATATGATGAAATAGTGAATATTATAAAATAATGAATATTATGAAATAGTGAATATTATGAAATAGTGAATATTATGAAGAAGTGAATATTATGAAGAAGTGAATATTATGAAGAAGGGAATATTATGAATAGTGAATATTATGAAATAATGAATATGATGAAATAGTGAATATTGTGAAATACTGAATATTATGAAATAGTGAATATTATAAAATGATGAATATTATGAAGTAGTGAATATTATGAAGGAGTGTATATTATGAAATAATGAATATTATGAAATAGTGTATATAATGAAATAGTGAATGTTATGAAGTAGTGAATATTATTAAACAGTGAATTTTATGAAATAATGAATATTATGAAGTAGTGTATATAATGAAATAGTGAATATTATGAAGTAGTGAATATTATGAAACAGTGAATATTATGAAATAGAAAATATTATAAAATGATGAATATTATGAAATAGTGAATATTATGAATTGATGAAAATGATGAAGTAGTGAATATGATGAAATAATGGATATTATGAAATAATGAAGATTATGAAATAGTGAATATTATAAAATAGTGAATATTATTAAATAGTGAATATTATGAAATAATGAATATTATGAAATAGTGAATATTATGAAATAGTGAATATTATAAAATAGTGAATATTATAAAATAGTGAATATTATTAGATAGTGAATATGATGAAATAGTGAATATTATGAAATAATGAATATTATGAAATAGTGAATATGATGAAATAATGAATATTATAAAATAGTGAATATTATGAAATAGTGAATATTATAAAATAGTGAATATTATAAAATAGTGAATATTATGAATTAGTGAATATTATGAAATAGTGAATATTATAAAATAGTGAATATTATGAAATAGTGAATATTATGAAATAGTGAATATTATGAAATAGTGAATGTTATGAAATAGTGAATATTATGAATAGTGAATATTATAAAATAGTGAATATTATTAAATAGTGAATATTATGAAATAGTGAATATTATAAAATAGTGAATATTATGAAATAGTGAATATTATGAAAAAGTGAATATTATAAAATAGTGAATATTATAAAATAGTGAATATTATGAAATAGTGAATATTATAAAATAGTGAATATTATGAAATAGTGAATATTATGAAATAGTTAATATTATAAAATAGTGAATATTATGAATTAGTGAATATTATGAATATTATGAAATAATGAATATTATGAAATAGTGAATATTATAAAATAGTGAATATTATAAATAGTGAATATTATGAAATAATGAATATTATGAAATAGTGAATATTATGAATTATTGAATATTGTGAATATTATGAAATAGTGAATATTATAAAATAGTGAATATTATTAAATAGTGAATATTATGAAATAATGAATATTATGAAATAGTGAATATTATGAAATAGTGAATATTATAAAATAGTGAATATTATAAAATAGTGAATATTATAAAATAGTGAATATTATAAAATAGTGAATATTATGAAATAGTGAATATTATGAAATAGTGAATGTTATGAAATAGTGAATATTATGAATAGTGAATATTATAAAATAGTGAATATTATTAAATAGTGAATATTATGAAATAGTGAATATTATAAAATAGTGAATATTATGAAATAGTGAATATTATGAAAAAGTGAATATTATAAAATAGTGAATATTATAAAATAGTGAATATTATGAAATAGTGAATATTATAAAATAGTGAATATTATGAAATAGTGAATATTATGAAATAGTGAATATTATAAAATAGTGAATATTATGAATTAGTGAATATTATGAATATTATGAAATAATGAATATTATGAAATAGTGAATATTATAAAATAGTGAATATTATAAATAGTGAATATTATGAAATAATGAATATTATGAAATAGTGAATATTATGAATTATTGAATATTGTGAATATTATGAAATAGTGAATATTATAAAATAGTGAATATTATTAAATAGTGAATATTATGAAATAATGAATATTATGAAATAGTGAATATTATGAAATAGTGAATATTATAAAATAGTGAATATTATAAAATAGTGAATATTATTAGATAGTGAATATGATGAAATAGTGAATATTATGAAATAATGAATATTATGAAATAGTGAATATGATGAAATAATGAATATTATAAAATAGTGAATATTATGAAATAGTGAATATTATAAAATAGTGAATATTATAAAATAGTGAATATTATGAATTAGTGAATATTATGAAATAGTGAATATTATAAAATAGTGAATATTATGAAATAGTGAATATTATGAAATAGTGAATATTGTGAAATAGTGAATATTATGAATTAGTGAATATTATGAATAGTGAATATTATAAAATAGTGAATATTATTAAATAGTGAATATTATAAAATAGTGAATATTATAAAATAGTGAATATTATGAATTAGTGAATATTATGAAATAGTGAATATTATGAAATAGTGAATATTATAAAATAGTGAATATTATAAAATAGTGAATATTATGAATTAGTGAATATTATAAAATAGTGAATGTTATGAAATAGTGAATATTATGAATAGTGAATATTATGAAATAGTGAATATTATTAAATAGTGAATATTATGAAATAGTGAATATTATAAAATAGTGAATATTATGAAATAGTGAATATTATGAAAAAGTGAATATTATAAAATAGTGAATATTATGAAATAGTGAATATTATAAAATAGTGAATATTATGAAATAGTGAATATTATGAAATAGTGAATATTATAAAATAGTGAATATTATGAATTAGTGAATATTATGAATATTATGAAATAATGAATATTATGAAATAGTGAATATTATAAAATAGTGAATATTATAAATAGTGAATATTATGAAATAGTGAATATTATAAATAGTGAATATTATGAAATAGTGAATATTATAAAATAGTGAATATTATAAAATAAATGATGAATTAAACACAAGAGTGTGATGGAGTTGACAGACCTGACTCGGGTCAGATATCCAGAACAGGAGCGACAGAGGCTCGGAGACTTGATTGTGTTCAGCAGTTTCCATGACAATCTCACTTGCATGTTTGTGAATAAAGTTTGTGTAAATCTCGTCAACAAAGTTTGTGTAATCCTGTTTGTGTTCCGTTGATTGTTGTAGCGCAGTGTGTAGAAACAACACAACAATATGAGCTGGACTTCTTCCTGTCGGTGACGGAGTGAGGGAGGAAACAGCGCCACCTATCGATCAACACGCGCATTGCGTTTAACTTCCGTCATCTCCTAAACCGCATTTGTGCGCCTTTGTGGGGACTTCTGTCAGTTTGGGGCGTTTTAATCGTTAATACACAAAGAGTCTTGAAATAAACACGACAGCCAGGGGAGAACTTAACAAAGAGTTCTGCTTGTGATCACGTGAGCTTGATGACGTGTTCTCGCGATAAGTTGTGACTGGTGCGGGATTTTGACGCTGCTTCAAATTGAGTTTTAATTTATAAATATTGATTTAAACTGATCAAATAAAACAAACACGCACGTGAGTGTTTAATGAACATTAAAATAAGTTTTCTATTGGTTTCCAAACATATTTACTTTTTAAATACGTGTAGTGAAAACGACTTTTATAAAATATGTTTTTTATTTTTTACACATGTGCAGGATTTAAATCCTTTTAAATGGAGTTCTAACATACTTTATTATTTAGTTTTATAATATATATATATATTTTTTTTTTAAATAATTGACTGAATGTCAATAAAAGTGCAGAATAGACTGAGACACTTCAAATTCTTTAATATTCTTCTTCTTAAATTCTTTAATATTCTTCTTCTTAAATTCTTTAATATTCTTCTTCTTAAATTCTTTAATATTCTTCTTCTTAAATTCTTTAATATTCTTCTCTTTAAATTCTTTAATATTCTTCTCCTTAAATTCTTTAATATTCTTCTCCTTAAATTCTTTAATATTCTTCTCCTTAAATTCTTTAATATTCTTCTTCTTAAATTCTTTAATATTCTTCTCTATAAATTCTTTAATATTCTTCTCCTTAAATTCTTAAATATTCTTCTTCTCAAATTCTTTAATATTCTTCTTCTCAAATTCTTTAATATTCTTCTTCTCAAATTCTTTAATATTCTTCTCTATAAATTCTTTAATATTCTTCTCTATAAATTCTTTAATATTCTTCTTCTTAAATTCTTTAATATTCTTCTTCTTAAATTCTTTAATATTCTTCTCTTTAAATTCT
>CM065672.1:15937791-16057791 GCA_033220385.1 Triplophysa yarkandensis
GTATTCCTAACATACATTAGCATGTAAAGTAGTCTGAGTCGTCTGTATTACGTCTTATACATTTGTCTTTACAAAAAGTGCTTTTTTTAGCCGCTGTTATTGTCCTCAACAGTTGCTCAGTTGTCTTGGAAACTGTTGGGAATTGCAACGTGTTATTTTGGCCAACTCGACACTAAAGTCAGCGTAAGTGAATGATGGGTTAAGCTCTGGTTTACTAAATTTGAAGAAACATGCAACCGCTTGTCTTGTCCATCATTCTTTTAAATGTGACGAACGGTTACCTGTAAGAATTTCCTTTCTAGTACGTTGTGCTTTTGAATATGTTGACTCTCAAAGCCACCAGATGTCATTCTTTGAGTTACCTATAAAGCACAATACATCTGTTTTGTCTATCTTGGTTGAAAAGCCAGCTGCTGGTCCAGGGTCAGTTGTGGTCTAGTGGTTCCAAACATGAATTTCTTTGTGCTGATCCAGATTTTTTTCTGTCCTTTATTCTTTTGAGAAATATATTTGGAATAATGCATGTAACAGTATCTCTTTTAACATTTTTAAAGTACATTTTTCCAACAATTGTAGTCAACGGGTTGCAACAACCGCTTGGTTTTAAACATTCTTCATCAGAACAAAGAAATTCATGCGGGATTCAAACAAGTCGAAGGTTATGATGATGGACAGACTCTTGATTTTTAGGTAAACTGGCCCTTAAAGAAGTTGTGTTTGTAAAAGAGGAAAGAAAGTAATTCCCGGGTTTCCGCGACATTTGATAAAAAAAATCATGTATTAACCCTTTTAAAATGATAGTTCTCGCAAAAAAGTATTTTCCCCAGAACTTTATTCTGTCCTACATTCTTCTTCATATCTCTTTTAGTGTTTAACAGAACCAAAAGTTTTTAAGTAACTTTGACCAGAACTGTTTTCTGTCCTACATTCTTTCAAATATCTCTTTTTGTGTTTAACAAAACCAAAAGTTACATAGTAAGTATGGCCAGAACTTATTTTCTGTCCTACATTCTCACATATATCTATTTTTATGTTCAACAACACAAAATTATAAAGTTGCTTTCCCCCAGAACATTCATCCAAATATCTCTTTTTACCTTTGACAGAACAAAACAGATTATAAAGTAAAGTGTTCAACTATAGTAGTCAATTAGTGTCAAAGAACTGTTTGGTTACAAGCATTCTTCCAAATATCTTTGTTATACATGTTATAATTTAATTGCAATGAACATCTACAGAGCAAGACACGTTCTTGCTAGAGCTGAAAATTGTGTAATGGTGTTTTATTCTCTTTTCCAGATTATTTTTTAGGTGTTTATGTTTGTAGGAGATAAGGATGGGGGTTTGGATTGTGTGCTGTATTTCAGTCCTCAGCTGTTTGCTGAAGTTCTCCTCGGCTCACAGTGACTTCTTCACCTCTATCGGTATGTGACTTTTTCCTTTTCATGACTCGAATGTTGAAAAATGTGCAGTGTTCTACTTATGACAGTATGCACCTGGTGCCCGCTAAGTGTAAAAGAGATAGCTCACCCATACATGCATGTTGCATCTTTTACGTTTTTTACTTCTTGTCTCTTTAAACCTTAAAGACTTTCTCTCACGCTGAAGATATTTTGAAGAATGTTGATAACCAAACAGCAGTGGCACTCATTCATTTTTGTTGTATTGACATAAAACCAATCCAAATGAGTAGGTGCCAGCTTCAAACCTTCTTCAAAATATTTTCTTTTGTGTTCTGATGAAGAATGAAAGACAAACAGGTTTGGAATAAATAAAGGATTCAAATATTATGAAACAGGTTTTTGTGTCGTACAACTAGATCTGCTTTCAAAGAATCCTCAATGATTTTCATGATTTGAACCATCTGTTGTATTGTATCTCACTTATTACACAATAGTATACCTCACAGGAAAATATTAAGTTAAAATATTTTATTCATCTCAAATAACAGTTGGTCTCTGTTTGCAGGTCACATGACAGACTTGCTGTTCACAGAGAAGGACCTTGTGATATCATTGAAAGACTACATTAAAGCAGAGGAGAGCAAACTGGAGCAGGTCAAACGGTGAGTGATATGTGTTCGACTATTGTAAGTCGCTTTGGATAAAAGCGTCTGCTAAATGACTAAATGTAAAATGTAAATGTAAATGTGTTGACATACATTGCATTTGTGATGTTCAGAACCAAAAGGCTCAATTGTTCTTTAGAATTCTGTGGTGCTTATTATAAAAAAAATAAAGCACATAAATGCCTGATGAATTCTGCATGCTTTTTTTTATTTGAGTTCCTTTTATTTTAAAGAGAAAGATACCAACAAAATAACAATTCTATCTCGATTACTCACTCTCTAGATTTTCTAGTATTATCTATATAAACAGAGAGAAAGATATTTGGAAAATGCATATAACCAAACAGGCCCCATTGACTAAAGAAACCCGTAGGGCCCCAGAACTTTTTATACATTCCTCAAAATATCTAATTTTGTTTTCAACAGTAATTTTCTACCATGGTAGTCAAATAGTGTTTCTTTTATAAGCATTCCAGCATTGTACAAATGCATTTTCATGCTTTGGAACAACTTAAAGTTGAGTAAATCATAACAGAATTTTTATTTTTCGGGGAACTATACCTTTAACACATTTTAAAAAAAGAGGAAATGCATGGATTGAAATATTATAGTTAATATTAAATGTATGTTTCTTTGCATTGGGGAAAGTGAAGCACTGTGATTTATCAAAACTGAATTAAAGACTTTTAAACTCAAATCATTCTTTTTAATTTAAATTTTCTCATTTTGTACAAAGTGTTTGTTGATCTATTCCATCCCTCCTGCTCAAATATAGAGCCAGTAATGTTGATAAGACATGTGTGTGCTCATGATCTAAGCAGTATTGTGTGTTTGTGTTCTCAGGTGGGCGGAGAAGTTGGATGCTCTGACAGCCACAGCGACACAGGACCCGGAGGGGTTTTTGGGTCACCCTGTCAATGCCTTTAAACTGATGAAGAGACTTAACACGGAGTGGGGCGATGTGGAAGATCTGGTGCTCAAGGATATGTCTGATGGTAAGTGTCACTTTCTAACAATACCAAACAGAAACAGATAAGTATTAAGACACATCTCTGAAAACAAATGTTCTTCTAGGCTTCATCTCAAACTTGACCATCCAGCGTCAGCATTTTCCTAATGATGAAGACCAGACGGGGGCCGGCAGAGCTCTCATACGACTGCAGGACACTTATAAGCTTGACACACAAACCATCTCCTCCGGAGAGTTGCCGGGTGAATATGATGTTCAGATGAGATCCCAATGTGAATGCCAATAAATTTCCCCACAATTTGTTCCTCATTGATACGTTTCTTGTAGGCGTCACCAAAGATATGCTCTATAAAAGCACACTGTCAGTGGAGGACTGTTATGAACTGGGGAAAATTTCCTACTCTGAAGCAGACTACTATCATACAGAGCTGTGGATGGCTCAAGCGCTCAAGCAGCTTGAAGAAGGGGAAGAATCGAGTATCGACACCGTGACCGTGCTGGATTATCTCAGTTATTCAGTCTACCAGCAGGGAGAGCTGGAGAGAGCTCTGGATTATACTAAGACACTGCTCAGTCTCGGTTAGTTTTGTGTCATCATCTGAATAACATCACTCAGTAGTGGTCACCGTTATGCCATGTAAGCCACAAACGTGAATCAAGCAATTTGAATCAAGCAAGTAAATTACATACAAAGTCAATGTAAAGCTGCCAATAGACCCAAAAAGTGTCCTCCGCGCAAGGTAGAATATTCCAACTTTAGCCAAGAATTTGCGCAAAGAGCTCATTGACACCTACTGTGGACCCCTTCGTGCGAAAATAACAAACTTTCCAAGAAAGTAATAAAGAATGTTGAATGCGGAAAAAACAAAAACGCAAGGGATTTGCGGAATTATATTACATACAAAGTTAAAGCAAAGACGCGAACACACAGCGGGTGACGATGAACGTCCATCAAACGTATATCCTCCTTGTAATTTTAAATATTCTTACTTATGCTAGAAACTCACGCAAAGAGCTCATTGACAGCTACTGTTAATAGTATACGAACACACTGAGAATGAAATAATTATGTCATAAAATGGGATAAGTCATTTTAACACAATAATTTGTTGTTAAAACAAAATAAAGTGTCGTTAAAACATTTACATCGTTTTTTTAAACGTGATTATATATTGTTTTAACATGATAAGTTTTTTAACGTGAAAATATGTTATGAAAAGAACAACATTTTATTCTAACAGAAAAATATGTAGTTATAATGTGAACATATGTTCTTTTATTGACATATTTCGTTTTAACAATTTATATTTGTAGTTTTATTGGTAAAATGACATATACTGCATTCCCATTCAGTCATAAAGACATCTGAACACGATCGTACACATTTTTTGTGAACAAAGTATACCGTTGTGTTCACAGCAAACGCAAATAAAGTGATATGCGTGAGTACATTTTATACAAAGTAATTTCGAAAGATGCGAACTCTCGGCAGGTACCGCAAATGAGTGTAAAACGTGTCCTCACCGCAGGGTAAAATATTCCAACTTGAACTAGTTATTTGTGTGAAAAGCTCATTGACACCTTTAAAGGTAATAGGCGTGCAAAGATACTCCCTGTTGGGGACTGATTTTCACATCACTGGTCCAAATAATAATGATTCTTCATATTTGTTGTGAACAGGACATAGGCGGTAACTAAAAATTCCTTGGTAACACACTGATCTCTCTTTAGACCCTGAACACCAGAGAGCCCTTGGGAACCTGAAGTATTTTGAATACCAGTTAGCCAAACAGAAGAAAACAGAGGAGCAAAGTACCACGGAGGAGAGCAAAGAAGAGCAAGAAAACGAGTCTGGAAAAAAGGAATATCTCCCTGAGAAGAGAAAATATGAGCAGTTGTGCAGAGGAGAAGGACTCAAGATGGTAAATATCTGTTAAATATCTGTTGAACTGCAAGACTTCAGTTCGATTCAGACTTTAAATTGTAATTGATTCGGATTGGAATTAATTGTTATTACAGAATAAATTAGTTTTTATTAGTTGTATTTTATTACTATTTTTTATCAAAGTGGAAACACACTTAACTGTTTTACGCATTATATGTTGTAATTCATAAAGTAAAATAAGATACGAAACAATACTTACTGATGTTTTGCTAGATGATTTTAATCAAAGTCGATACAATTATTTACAGAATAACTGTGTAAAATTAAGATATTTACATTATATATATTTTTCAAAGAAGCATATACCAGGACCTTTCGAATGGCTACCCATTTAACATAAAACAATTTTTTTTTTTTAAGTTTAAATTGTGTGTGTATATAAGTAAAAAAAAAGAACCTCTGATATCCTATACTATTAAAATTAGAGTTCACCAAAAGTATTAGGTTTGTATTAAATTTAATATTTAAATAATACTATTTATTACATACATTTAAAAAGAATGTTTTATAAATGTTAGAGAAATTAACTTTAGGATTATTTTTAAGGTCCCATAGAAAATAAATTCTATTTAATATTTTTTAAATACTCGAAAAGATTAATATAACTTTTGATTTTTTTGTTAATAATTTACCAAGCCACATAAATTACTTTTAGGGTGTACTATAAAAACGTAATTATAAAACGCTGTTGTACACAAGTTTCTCCTCCTCATTACGGACACAGTTAGGCTTTACATGTGTAACATGTTTAATTTATATTAAATTATAATTAATGATTGTCTCACTACGTATGATTAATAAAAATGTGTTTAGGTATCTTAGCTTTGCTTTATTTCGACTGTTATGGTACTAAGAATTTGTGAGTCCACTTTTTTTAATGTTTTATAATTTGCATAGGGTTAATTTTCATTATCTCACTTTTACAGACCCCTCGAAGACAACGCCGTATGTTCTGCCGGTTCTACAACAATAACAGACATCCCTTCTACTTGATCGGTCCTGTTAAACAGGAGGACGAATGGGACCGTCCCCGAATTGTCAGATACCACGACATTGTAACCGAACAAGAAATGGAGAAGGTGAAGGAGCTGGCCAAACCAAGGGTGAGTTCTCCGTTAAACATACAAGGATGCATCTTCCTTAAGTCGGGTGCAAACACGTTTCCCTGAAGTGTTCTGTATGGAATGTTTAGCCTCCATATTTACTATATCTTTTATTAAAGGAATATACATGCCCTCGTATTAAAAACATACATTTAGGTGTAAGCAGGGGCACACATAGGGTCTGTTGGGTATTTGTAAGCTCATAATGTTAACTCAGTGTAACCATATGCGCTTGGCCGGTTGGCTCTACAGCTGCGCCGAGCCACCATCTCCAATCCCATTACCGGCATTCTAGAGACCGCCCACTATCGCATCAGTAAAAGGTAAGGCTTCTATTGGCTCGCAGCACCGCCAACCGACCAGCTCCCCCTCCTGCATGCTGGGAAAGCAACTTTAGCACGAGCGCAGAATAAAAGGGATATGGACGAAATCAAAAAGAAATGACTAAGAACTGAAAAAGTATTATATTTATAATACTTACAAATAAGCAGGCGACTCTTACCCTTAAGATCTGAGATATCCCTGTTTGTTTTGCCGTTCCTGGCAATGTTGCTCCCACTGCTTCCTTACTTAAGAGAGGAACCAATTCCACACAGAGATAAACCTGTGACCCCTTAGAATTACAGGATTTCAATGATCATAAACTTTTATCTTCACTGAAGATCAAAACATAAATTCTCCCCTATCCTTAACCTGTAAAAGCAGATGTGACCCACTGTCCGGCATGAATCGCGATATCCAACCCTTACTCAAAGCTGCAATCAGTACAAAAATATGTAATAGAGCAAGTACTGTTGTTCTTACCGTATTTCTTAGTAATTCAGTATAGTAGATTAAAGACAAAAGGAATAATTATTACTGTAGCTTTGCTATGGTTAATTTGATATAGTGTCATGCTCCACTAGACTTTAAAGGTCCAGTTTGAAATCTAGCAACGTGTAGTGTACTCCTTTCTTCCGAAATGCCACATTGACAAAGACAAAAAAAATATGTTCCTGCTTCCAAACCTAATACTCAGTGGTAAGCTTATAATAATTCTACAATTTAATTTGAACTATTGCCTACAATTCTGTAAGCGAATTAAGTTGACTTCAAAGCCCAGAGATATGATCAGCATTAGGATCATCATTATCAGTTCAGGTCAGCAGCTGGCGTAGTTCAGAATACGCCGTGTCTCTAGGGTTTGATGATATTCAACAGTGCACATGCCAACAGCAAACAGTGATCCCTCCTTTCACCTGTCTCGTTCTATCTTCTCTCTCTCTGTGCTCGCTCTATAGCTCAGGCGTGCCACCGTGCATGACCCTCAAACTGGCAAACTCACCACCGCCAAGTACAGAGTCTCCAAGAGGTAAGGGCTCAAAGGTGAAGGGCAAAGGTCAGGAGGCATGCACACCCATCCGTTCCCGTGCCCTCAGTTTGTAAACCATTATGTATATGAACATTTAAAGAATTTATTTGCAAAAACAGACTTTCAGAAATCTTGTTTTATTGTGTGGGTCAGCTGTATTATTTGAGTTAATATTACATAATTTAAAAAACCCAGTTGAACGGTTTTATTTGGGATCTTCAATAGCAACATGATTTTTGAATTTTTTGAGTTGTTTGTTTTTGCAAATGCGTTTTTAATTTTGCAGTGTATTCATCTGGTATATGATAATAGTGTGTGATGAATCGTCTTCATACAATGCAGATTTAAGATCAGATCTGCTTCAGATTAGTTTTGATGTCTGTCAGATCTTTACTAGTAAAATAATTTCTTTACTTCATTACTGTAAGGAGACATTAAGGCTTTGAGAATGCAGAAAAATATATATAATTGATCGTAAAATAGTTCTGTTAGGGCATTCAATCGATTGTTCTCGATTAATCGTAACCAGAATAAAAGTTTTAAATTTTATATACAATTTTATATTTTTTTTTACATTTCACAAGATAAATACTTTACTTTCAAGCTTATTCTGGATTCAATCAATCAATTTAATTAATAATAAATATGACAACCCTTACTTTTATACATTTATCAATCTATTTGAATTACTGTTCTGACTGTTGCCCTGGATGTGACTGTCTGACCAGTGATGCCATGCAAAATGATTCAGAAAACATCACTCATCTGGCATTTAATGACTTTTTGACGTCAGTCTTTTGGTCTGTGTCGAAGGGAAATCTCGAATCTCGTTCGCCTGGAACTTCATTTTTGAAATCTCATTATGCATTAAGATCCTGATGTCTGTAAATTGATATCTTTGCGATTTAAAGCATCATTGTCTCCTTGATTCTTTGTAAATCGCTTTGGATAAAAGCGTCTGCTAAATGCCTAAATGTAAATGTAATTTTAAGAATATAGGTAACTCAAACTGAGCAAAGAGTGAACAATAACTTACCAGATTGTACGACCTCTTCACTCAGTTTTTTCCAAGCAAATTCGGGAATCGTGCCACACGATGTCTATTCGCGTCTTTGCATCGACTCAACATGTAAATCATTTGCACTTAACGCTTCATTCGCTTCCGGGTTGATCGCACTAGAGTCAATGCTTTAAAACACCGAGGTTCATATAAGTCTAGAGAAGTTGAAAGAGGAAATCTACCCTTGTAACCAACTTACAATACTAAAACCAACCATCGCTTCATTTCATTGCTGTTTACTAATTCACTTGTACTGAACTACTTCAACTCATTAAACCTGTTATGCTGGAACATTTGAGTCATTGTTGGTATACAGTGCAGTCTGATGGTTAACAGAAGTTTCTGTTCTCAGTGCCTGGTTAGCCGCTTACGAGCATCCGGTTGTGGAGCGTATAAATCAACGCATTGAAGACATCACAGGACTGGATGTGAAAACAGCTGAGGAGCTACAGGTAGACTTCAAATGACAGATGAGGGCATGGGAGATACAGCAGACATCAGATTTCATGTTGATTTAATAAGATCTGTGGCACGAATTGACCCGTGTTGTTTGCTTAGGTGGCAAATTACGGTGTTGGAGGACAGTACGAGCCCCATTTTGACTTCGGACGGGTAAGTCGAAAGTCCTTCTGTTTAAACGGAATAAAAGATGGGATTGAGTTGTTATTCAAAATGCTTCTGTCTTTCAGAAAGATGAACCAGATGCTTTTAAAGAGTTGGGCACAGGGAATCGAATAGCTACCTGGCTATTATACGTGAGCCTCTTTTAATGAGTAGTTTATGAATTAATTGACCGCTGCTGTTATTAAGCTCTTGTGAATTATCGCAGATGAGTGATGTTTCAGCGGGAGGCGCCACAGTCTTTCCAGAAGTTGGAGCTGCAGTCAAGCCAATGAAGGTGATGTTTGTATGAGTGTTAGTAAATCCTTAGATTATTTTTGCCAAGGATTCTCTTTTACTTTCCCAAGGAAAATATATCAGAGTGATTTTGCATAAAGCATCTTAAGTACCGTTACACGTTGACTATAGCACGGCAACTATAGGAAACAACATAGTAAAGCAATGCTATAAGTTTACCAGATGAGTAAGTGCAAGGTTTTGGGACACTAATTCACTTATCCGTTCATATTTTTTTCACATTTTATAGAATTAATAATGAACTTATATAAAGTATAAAATAAATTATAGCAATTGTGTTTTCCTTAAAAAGGAAAAATAAAATAAATGATCAATTATATCTGATATTTTATAAATGATAGATTATATTTTAGGGAATTCGCAGAAATGTTTTCTTGTCATCTTCCCAAGATCTTACAGTTTCTTATGATCTTACCCTGAGGTGATTTTTAAAGAAGGAGTCTCTTTCTATCCTGCGCACTTATTGGCTGTTCTTTTCTTTAATGTTCAGTCAAAATCATTTATTTCATAAACATTTAATTATATAAAATGTATAATTAGTCATGATAAAAACATGCAAAAATATATTTTGTCTATTAAACTAATTTCAGACTTTAAGTCATACACCTTCAGATCAAGTATTTTTTATATAATATGAAACATTTCACTTAAGTGTCTCAAAACTTCTGAACTGTAGTGTATTACTTCATAGTCTATGAAAGGCTTCAGATTGAGTATTCTGGTATGTTTGGGTGTTTAGGGTACGGCAGTATTCTGGTATAATCTGTTTCCAAGCGGAGAGGGGGATTACAGTACACGACACGCAGCGTGCCCAGTACTGGTGGGCAATAAATGGGGTGAGTGGTATTCTGTAATTGGCATTATTCATATTCATTCATTCATATTTCATATTGATGGCTTAAATGAATGAGACTTTATTTGTATAATCTATTTCTATTTAACTCATTTTTAATTATATAGGCCTTAATTATCAACCCTGTTACCATTAACTATTACCTTTCTAATAATCTTATAGTTTCATGAAAAAGAATTAGCACAATGACACGTACTGGCTCTTTCTTGACCTTTCACTTTGTTTCCTCTTTTTATAGTTTCTAATAAATGGATCCACGAGAGAGGGCAGGAGTTCAGAAGACGGTGCAGCCTGAGAGAGGGCGATCGAACAAACTAAAAATCAGAAGCATCTCCCTCATGTGGTCTTTCTTCGTGACTGTGAACAGACTGAAAATACAGCAGCCCACAGTCACATTTATTTTTAACTGAAGCGTACGTGTATGTATGCGTGTGTGTGTGTGTGGTCAAACTATGGGTTGTGTTACCTCTTTAAGTGCCTTTTGTCATAGCCCAGCAGCACTCCGAAAGAAAGCTATTTCTGACAGCACTCCGTAACAGCTCTTTATCTTTTGCGCTGTATAACGCCATCATTTCAGTAAGATGACTGATCAAACCACAGTAAAACATGTAAAGAAAACACAGAATGAACATTCACTGAATAAACCTGTTTTTACAAAAGTCAATATCAGTTTTTACCTTTAATTAAAGAGTGATCTCTTTAAATATATGAAACTGAGAATATATCCACATCACTCAGAAATAACAAATTCTATTCTTAATAAGAGATGTACCAATATTTCGGCAATCGGTTGATAAAATATTTCCTGTCAAGACAAAGAAAAATGCACTGAATTTGTTCTGAATAGTTGCAAGTTATCCACCAAACTATCTGTGACAGATATCATTGAATAAAATGCATATCTAAAAGTAATGAATAAAATGTATCATTTACACCAATGTCTTTAACATTTTATTGGATTTTAAATAAAGGAAAGAGACAGAAGCAGAAACGTGCATTAGATCCTTCCAAGCTATACAGATCTAGTAATATTAATATAGTTTATACAAACCAATAACAATTAAATTGTTAAAACTATATAATTGATATGAAATCAACTTTTTAAACATAAAAAACTTCAAATGTCATTTCTACAAATTCAGTCACACGACAATGAATTTTTAATGCAATTGTTCATGTTTTTGCTTTTTTTTATTTGATGTTTCTCAGTTTTTCACTTTATGTAAAAGCTCATTTATCCACACCTACTGTGTTCAAAGTTTTTGTCTTCGGCGTGAACCCAATATTAATTTGGACACTTTGTTCAGTAAAAAAATGTAATTAAGCTTTTTTTTACATATTTTTCATTACAACAATTAAATTTCTTTTTTTTTTTAAATGGATGTCCTTGACTGAATATAAAAGCAAGAATGGCCAAAAAGAGCCAGACTACATTAGAGGAACAGGGATGATGATCAAACATGTTTTATTTTATAACAATATTCCCAAAGTCCCTTCTTTTATTTTTATTCTTAAATGTAGAAAAATCTAAATGCATAAGTGACCAAGTGTGCCAAACTTTTAACTGGTAGTGTGTGATTGCAAAAAAGTTAAAGTGACATTCAGTGACCTACAACAATGATCCAATATAAATCACAGCACACATCAAGGTCAATGATCAGCTTTAGGCTCACGTGGACCTAACACATTGCCACCTGATACTGTCAGTCCAAAAAAGCTTACGAAATGTTTTCATGCTGACCGATCGAGTGTCATATTAACAGAGGAACATTTAATTTTAACATGTTCTTTGGCAGAGATCATCTTTGGGATCAATGCTTTATGCATAAATAAAAGTCAAGGTGACAGATACACGTGTATGTCCCCCTGTGGTATAAATCAAGTTTTAATGTTGTATATATTAAGGAAGTTTTTTTTACTTTGCTCAAGTTAAGACAAACCACACATATCAATTCATACCATAGCTGACAAAGAAATGCCCTTGTTAATGACATCTGAAACCTGGAACCAATCGCGTCAAGTGATTTGATTATGTGTATCAGCCGTGGAAGTCATGGTTATGTAAGGATGTTGCATGGATCAGGATGAAACGATCACTGCACTTCTGTGTCAGCTCTCAGTTTCACGCTCAGTTTCAGCAACAATCTGGAACGGCAGAATGCCATTAAATGGAAAAGTAGATAGAAAATTTCAACCGAGGCCGACTTTAAAAGGATAGTTCACTCAAAAATGGTGAATAAGTCACTCTAGTGGTTTGAAACCTGTATACGTGTCTTGTTTGATTGAACAACGAGAAAGATATTTGGAAGAATGTTTGTACCCATACAATCGTGGAAAAATGGCAATGGTAGTGGCCTAGAACATTTTGCTGTCCTGCATTCTTCAAAATATATAGGAATATACACACAGAGTAAGTTTTCCTACTATGGGAGGCAATCGGTTAAAAGAATTCTTCCGATATCATTGCTATGTTCATCAGAACACATGTATTTATAGATTTGAAGCAACGACAGGATTTCTTTAGGGTGAGTTATCTCTTTTAACTTGATCATTCCACTTTAAAGCTTCTAGTAAATACAAGATCATGGATTTGGCATTTTGTAATCTGGATCATGAGACCCTTCCCGGACCCGTCCAAAGCAGGCCAGCAACAGATCCACGGCGGCGGTTACTGTTGATGTGATCTCATCCTTAGTTCTCCCCAGCTGGGGGTTCACCTCCACCAAATCTACAGCAGACAGAAGTCCTGAAGAACAGTGACATACAGAACATGACAGTTAACCTTAATTCTATCGTTTCTACAAATAAAAAGCATATTGCGAGAACTATCATATGTATGTATGCATTCATACACCCAGGTTGACCTGTTTGACAGATGCGTTCAGTGATATAAATCCCCTCTCTATAGGTCAGACCTCCAGCTACAGGTGTTCCTGTCGCTGGGGATATTGACGGGTCCAGTGCATCAATGTCAAAACTGAGATGGATGGGTTTCCTCACCCTAAACCATAAAAAAGGACACATGTTGCTCCGTAGGGATTTTGGAGTGTTTGTTCTGCAAAGATCCCTTACTTTGAAAACATGTGGTCGCATGTCTGCTCCATGACTTTGGCTATTCCAAGTCGATCAACATCCGTCATGGAGAAGAATTTGAGGCCAAGATGCTGCATGATATAACTGAAACATAAAGATTCATTTCATTGTTGTGGGAATTTCATTTGTTGTGTTAAAATAAAACTGTGGTTCAGATCCCTTACTGTTCTTCTGGATCGACATCTCGAAGTCCAATGTATACAATGTCTCTAGCTGCTATACAGGGCTTTAGCCATGAGAAGTTCGGCATAATGGGAATCTGAGAAGGAAGAGAGAAATGTACTTGTTAAATAAATCAAAATGAACACTTTTTACATGTGAAACAGTGATTCACAGTATCATATTCTTATTAGGGCTGTCAAACGATTAATCATGGTTATTCGCATGCAGAATATGTTTGTGTTTACATAATGCATGTCTGTGTACTCAGTCTATTCATTTTGTACACACACACACGCACGCACGCACGCACGCACAGACACACACACAGACACACACACACACACACACACACACACACACACACACAGAGACACACACAGAGACACACACACACACACACACACACACACACACACACACACACACACACACACACACACACACACACAGACACACACACACACACACACACACACACACACGCACAGACACACGCACAGACACACACACACACACACACACACACACACACACACACACACACACACACACACACACACACACACACACACACTGACACAGACAGACACACACACAGACAAACACACACACACACACACACACACACACACACACACACAGTACACTCTACAGTAATTTTATTCATTTACGACTTTATGTACATGTTTGTTTGTTATTGAATACCAAATTAATATAAATAGTTCACAGACATTCATACACACAAACTTTTATTCTGAAAATGATTCATTGTGATTTCAATCATGATTAGTCGTTAAATAGTCAAGATTAATCGCTTGACAGTCTGAAATTTTATTGTTAAATTAAAAAAAAGAAAACTTTTATTTTATTTAGTTTGTTTCTATACTAACCCACTATAATTGGGTTAAAAGGCTTGTGTCTCACAAATCTCAGCACAGTGTGCAAGACTGAACAGCTTGCATGTCAACGGAAACTCCCAAAGATGTTCAAACAGATTATATGAAATCTTAGAAGTATGTAAAACTCAGCTGGGGACGTCCAGTCTACTTCCTTACACTGACACACATTGCAACTTATTTCAATACGAACGTCATGTACTCTCCATAAAGCGTGCAAACCAAATTAGTTTAATCAGATCTGGGTTATATGTGCAGATGTTGTGACACCACAGATCTTCTGTAAGAGTTAACAGTTAGTGATGAAACTCATGGCAACTGTGCAACATATTCTACAAGATTTTCACCTTTGAATGCAGTTCATGAATGAGGTAAGACAGTGGCTGGCCGTGAACGTTTCCGGTCGGTGTGGTCAAAGGTGTGTTGAGATCCGCATGGGCGTCCACCCACAAAACACTCAACTCATTTCTGAATGATGCGTGACCAGAGATCGAGCCGATTGCTAAACTGTACGAACCGAAAAACACAACCACAAAACATGCAAGAGGGATAAAACATGTTTAAAGAAATAAGGTTAAGATTGTATCCTTAAAAAGCATCCTTTTGGAATTCCATGTAATCATGTACACCATCCCCACACAAAGCGAAAAATTCAACATCAACATTTTTAAGAGAAATTGTGTTAAAAAATAATATTACGGAACCCACTTTGACCACCATTTTTGGGTGGAAAAACAAATCTTGTTGGACTTTTAATTTAATCACGTACATCCGTTCCACGCAATCAACTCTGTTTTCAACATGATCGAAATTTGTTAAAATTTTGTTTCAAAATGTAATCGTACGCTTCCAAAATAATATAGATCATTATTTTGAAATGCCGTAATATAATCTGTACATCGGTTCGACGCATTTCAGTTAAGTTTCTCTAACATCATTTTTTATTTCAACAACTTTAACAGAGATCTCGTCTTTATAAACCCAATTTGATCATGTGGATCCAGTCTCACAACCCATTTTTACAGTTTTATAGGAACTGATGTGAATGATTAAAATGAGTAATTCCAACAAGCGTGTGATGCTTCTCATCCGACTCCATTTGTAACATTTTCCTTGAATAACCTTACATTATTCTAGGAAAAGGAGGGATGAGATCATACAGGTTTTAGAGAACAGAGGTGTGACCTGTGATCTCCTCCCAGCATCACACATGTGTTTCCATCGCTCTTGACTTTATGCACAGCTCCTGCCAGCAGCTCATTGGCTCGGCCGACCGCTCTCGGCCTCTTCACCTTCCCGACAGGCTCATCGATGGGAACATCCTCAAAGGTCAAATTCCCGTAATCCTTCACTGTGCAACCTGAAAAGGGAAAGACATTTTTAAAGACATTACATAATGGTTGAACGTCCACTCGTGAATGTTTAAATTCGAGTGAGATTAAATGAGTCACCAGTAAAGAATGCCGTTGAGTAATTTACTAAACGGCATAAATCCTGGAATATCCATTTTATATGACAATCTGTTACTTATGTAACGAGATGTATGAGGCTGTACTATAATGTTCTGATACTGTAAAGGATATTTGTATATATAATAATCAGAGATTCCTTCAACGTTCAGTCGTTAATTGTTTATTCCAAATTGTGACAAAATAGGAATGTATAAGTTAGTAAGTGCCCCCAAACTTTTGACGGGTAGTGTACATGAGGTCATGGGTTCACGCAAGTTCTCTTGGTTTTACAATATTAACTGAAGTTATGGAGTAACAGCATTAAACATCACCGGGTTGGTTCATCTGTAATGCAAACAAGTTTATTTAGTAACAGAAATCTGTTACTAATGCAATCGAAACAGGGGGGTGGTGCTGGGTCAGTGTTGTTGATCCAATTAGATTGTGTTTTCAAAAGTAAAGAAATAAAAAGAACACAGTTGGCAGTCGGTGATCACGTTCATTACTATCTCTGGCTCAGACACAGAGAGATACAGCCAGATAGATACAAAACAAGCACTATTTAAAAAAGATTTTAAAGTCCTCACACTTAAACAAATTTCATGGGGCTTACTAAGTGTGACAATTGAAATAACTTTTATTTTTTCAATTTTTTATTTTTTTATTTTTTAAAATATTTTTAAAACATTAAATTGATTAATGGTTGATTTCTCAAAAATACACAAATATTTTTTAAGTTTATATAATAAAAATATTATGTTTCAACTGACACAAATATTAATATTTCTAATAGTATTCTAAAATAAATATTTAAGCTACTGAGATTTTTTTGGGAAAGTTGTACGTAAACAATAAAAGCAACATTTTCAACGGTTCTCCCGTTCAGCGTGAAAAGCATGAAGTCAACTTAAAATAATATTTTGTTCCGCGTCGTTGATTCTTAGAAATTGACAACACAGCTACATTTAATATTTCCCCATCCTCGAAGGATGAACTCTTTCAGACCCTACACTCTAAAACAAATCCATCAAATCTTTTAAAAATATCAAAAGGAAAGTAATGTTAACATGACTGTTTTTCCAGTCGTATTAAAAGTCATATTGATTAAAAATCTGCCAGTTCTCTAAAATGTACAGACATTACTTAAGTTTATGTAATATAAAATGTAACAAGCAAAAAATGATTCTTAATATGAAAATTACATTTATATATAATCCCACTTCACATTTTACATTTAAATCCCATTAGGTTAAAAAACATTTAGTAAACCTCAGTATTTACTGCATAATATTATAGTACACTTATCATAATAAATTCACAATAATATCTAAACATTAAAGCTCTATACTACAGTAAAACCTGAAGCGGGCAGAGAATAATCTGTAATCTGGTTGTGTATATGATAGTAATATACAGTACAGTAGGAAACACTGGGGTGCAGTAAATATACCTTGCCCTTTAAGCTTCAGCACCAACCCAGCATCCCGGATCAGATCTGGTCCTCTCTGCACCCCATCTCTCCTCTGCAGTCATGACATGAGCACAGCATCATCATAGATGCACAGATTATGGGATGTAAAGGTTTTCGACATCACATGTGTTTAGATTATATCTCACCTGTCCTTTGGAGAAAGGTGCGCCTACTATTCCCACACAATGATGATGCTGATGATGCTGATGATAGTTTTGAGTGAATATTTGAAAAGCAGCTCGTAATTTCTTATCCACCGACATGATGAACGCTTTGGTCCAGAATAACTAGCTGGCATGTCTCTGACATTAAAGCAGATTAAAGGAGGAGTCAGCACACATGCAGGGCTTATAATCATTGGTCTGGATGAGACAGGCCGGATGTTAATATAATGACAGCTTTCATGCAATGTTTTATCTTTCCTATTATTTATTTCTATTTAATTCAGTTTTTTTCTATTCTTTCGTGGCTTTACGTTCAAGTCTGTTTCATCTTTTTGTGTCTTTAAAATATTCACATGTTTATATTGAGTTCCTAAATAAAGGGCCGGACACAACATCGACTTCTAGATAATAAAAAACAAAATGATCACTTACAGCATTGCATCGTATAGGTAGTTCACTCTAAAATAAAACTGTTGTCATCATTTCAAACATGAATGACTGTAGAACAACAAAGATATTTTGAAGAAAGTTGTGGTAGTTTATAATAGAAGTACAGGTTTGGTTACAAACATTCTTCGAAATATCTTTGGTGTTGTCAAAACAAGGGGGAAAATAGATGCATTTCAAAGTTTGTATTTTCTAAACACATGTTTCCTGTGTGCATTAACATTTTTATAAACACATATTTTGATGAATTCAATTATTAAAATTGATCAAATTCTATATAAAATGTATGAATCACGTCCAGTTTGTGTTTGCATAATATATTGTGCTCCTTCTTTATAGCTCATACACATGCATGTATTTTAGGGTGAATTTTATCTGTCAATTCTCACAATGTAAACAGTCTTTTCTTATTTTTATCCATTGCGTGATGATCAGACATGAAAAATGCAAGTCGCTGAAGGCCCAATGAAGTTTCCATGGACTGTTTGCCAATTTTATGTCCTTATATATTTAGTGCACATTGATTTAGTCAATGCAAACATGGACTAATGTTCAAAGAACTATTTTGCAGTGTACAAACAGACAACATTAGGATGATTGTGTGTATTGTTGTATTTATGGGTATCTCATAGCAGAAATGAACCGCTGGAGGCCAAGAAATCAGCCAATAACTACTGATTTCTGAATACAAAGTCAATACATTTGAATTAAATATGACAAAGGTCAGCAAAAACATCATTTGATTTTGTGTTGATTTTATACCATCTTTCATCCATGTGCATTACAAAATGACATAAAATCGTTCTTTTTTAAAAACACTTAAGACATTTAATCATAATACATGTCATTTTTATAGAAGCATTTACGTTATATAGGTTACGCATACACAAAAGGCAGGACAATAACCCAAAGGTCCGTCACAGTCACTCAAACTCAACAAAACACTTCATGAAGTAAATCTTTCACTTAACAAACAAAGCATGTCTACGAGGTCGGTATAGGAGGGTTATGTCGGTCTCGTGTGATGTTAAAAGTAGCTCTGCAGGGGTTCACCGAGAACCGTCTCCATCTCCTGAATGACCTTCTGCACCTGGTGTTCAACTTCCTCACAGCCATCTATAAAAAAAAACACAATTTAAAGGAGGTTCCATCTATTCTGCACTCTTATTGGCTATTCTTCTTTAATAAATAGTCAATTTAAAAAAAAATTTAATTATACGTTGGTCTATTAAACCGGTTTCAGACATTTAGGCATACACCTTCAAATCAAAAGTTTTTGGAAATAATAAGGCACATTTTTTCTTACCCTCCATGAGCTCAGCCATGAATGGGATGGTCTCTGGCAGAAGAACCATGTAGTTCTCTTTAAGTTTGCTTGCCAACTCCAGCAACATGACCAGCGCTGAAAAACGCACCTGAAACAAACGCATCCACTCACATTAGTATACCAGCAATATCTGTACGCAAATACACCATACATCTCATCTGTATACCTTCGGTGAGCCGTGACGTGTCTTGAGGAGAATCTGATAATTGAGAACTTTCCACTGCGAGTCGTCTCCCATGGCAACAGCAAACTGGCCGATACAGGGCACCAGGTGTTTGGTGATGTGGGTCTTGTAGATCTCCTCCTCTCCCAGCATATTCTCCAACTTGACAAGATAAGCAAACTTTTATTTTAGTCATCCATTTTAAAATGTGTCACAGAAATATTTGCCATTGGTAGGAATGGAATACTGACCTGATCCACCAGAGGGTTGAGGAGAGCATCAGCCCTCTCTTTACTGAGGAAGCGCTGGGTATCATACAGGAAGATCTTATGGAGGCAGTCCAACACATACTGCAGAAGCAGACTGCTCTTCATCACATTAACATCCTCCTCTTCATCCTCCTTATCATCATCATCTGAATCAAAGAAGGCCTCGTCTATGGAAGAAGAGATAAATCACATAACTACTTGTTACAGTTTTGGGACACTTGAGGTCAATGTTTCTCATTATTTTAAAAATCTCTCATACAAAGGTATAAAAGTCTCTATAATGAGTTTACAGACGAAACTATAATTTAGCAAACATGTACGTTTTTCAACGACAAACTTGATTTTAAAATGATTTTAAAAAGGACTTCGATTGAATATTGAAGTTTAACATTTTAATTAGAGTGCAGAATAGACGCGTCAAGGGAAGTCCTTAAGATAATTGAGAAAGTAACAAGAAACATTCTTGCTATCTTTAGATCTTTTATATATTTCTTCTAGTTTTGGTGGTGTACTATAATGACGTTTTATAATTATAGTACAGTTCCTGTACACACGCACTGGGGTTGTGTATCATTTCAATTTGATCAATTTCATTTCGGTTCCGATCGACTGATCGATTTTTTTATTGATTCTTATTTATGTTTCGACTACAGAAGTAAAACATTTAGATATCAACCTGCAAGGTCGTTTAAGATGCCTTTTTACTAGTTTGTGTGCATATATACATAGCAAGTATGTTTTATTACCATAGCTTAGCTACATCATGGTCAAACTGTAGTTATTAATAAAACGAAGGATTTTGTCGTTCCACCGCATGTCTATAAGCTTCATTGCATTGGGGTCAGTTGCGGTCTGATAGTTCGAGAGTTGGACTTGTAAGCAGAAGGTTGTCGGTTTGAATCCCAGTGTCAGCAGACATTGACTGAAGTTTCCTTAAGCAATCTTACCCATTGGTGCTCTCTAGTGATGATTGACTACTGAATAATACTGTAAATCGCGTCTGCCAAATGAATAAATGTTAATGTAAATTCCTTGGCATCTAAGGATTCATTAAAGTGTCTTACCTGTGTGGGCGGAGTTGAGCTGACGGAGTAGGTCAGAAACGGGTTTGACCAGCTGACCTGCAAACAGCACAAAAAGGCCTTTGAGTTTGTCTGCGATCCGGTCGGCCAGTCTATAGAAGGTCAGCAGACGGTCTTTAGAAGCACCACTCAATTTGGACCAATCGAACAGCTACAGGAGAGAGAAGAGATCCACTTAGAATAAAATTACATTGGGGATCACGTGACCGTAGATACATCTGCCCTTTTACTGATGTTTACCTTGAAGAAGAGCGGTCTAAACGTGACTTCTGAAAGTTTCATAACCATCACCAGCAGACAGTCGATCACACTGCCCTCGATCTCCCCGGCCTTCTTCAGATCGCCCTATAAAAAACCCACCGCCAGCATTACAGATAATCCCATCAAGCATTTAATTTTAAGATAAAACTTCTCTGTTCCTCACCTGGCAATGCTGGGCACGGAAGTCCAGAGCGGACAGGAAGAAGGATGTGAGCTCTGATTGGTGGTTGTTGAGCTGGTCCTTGTCCATCTGAGCAATATGTTCTTTCAAGATGTTCATCAATGGACAAAGACGGTTCTGTAAGATGAATAAAACATAGCCTTTGAGGTTAAAATGGAAATTTAAAATGACTAAGATCGATATTTTGGCAAAAGGGGAACATTTAACAAAATGAAGCGTCTAAATCCATTTGTCATTTTCTGCAAAAAAAAATGCAAATAGGAAGAACAATTTGGTTTGAAACTTGGGAGAAATATTGTTAAGAGTTCACACAATAATACAGAAACCAACAGTTTAAATAATAATAATATAATAATAATAAAATACATTTTATTAAATTAATTTCAACCCAGTTTTCATTTTATGCAAATATATGCAAACAAAACCCATATTTTGGAATAAATTTGGAATAAATATTGTTAGAACTTTAAAACATATATTAATCAAGCAACATAGTTAAATAGTACATAGAAAAAGGGTCTTCAACAGTCTAAATAGAAAATAAAAACAATTAAAATGGTTACATATTTTGACCATAAATTTGACATGTTTCATTTTCTGCAAATAAATGCAAACAGAAAAAATGATCTGATTAAAGTTTAAGACGAAATGTTGTTAGAAGATCAAAATATATAAATGTTTTCTCTCTGTTCAACTAAACAACAAATTCACACAGATCTGAAACAACATGACAGTGAGTAATTCATAACAGAATTTAAATTAATTTAAATTAAATCACTCTGTCTATACCTGTTGTTTGTCCACCATGCTGCAGTAGCATTTAGTGATGGTAGGGATGAGGACTCTGGATGGCACTTTCGTGGCAAGAGTGTTCCTGAGAGATGTGAGACGCAGGGCGAGCTGTGGACAGGACGTCAATCGCTCTGCTAGCAGGGTCAAGCGTGTAGTCTACAGAATCAGAAAAATCCTTTATTCACAAGTAAAATATAACATTTTTAAAGTGATATAATGCCATGTGCTGCTGTTGACCTGTGAGACTGTGTCCTGTAGGTACGGGCTGATGAAGTGCGGCAGGGTCTCGGACACTCGCTGTAGAGCTGTGACGGCGCTCAGCAGATAGATTTCATTGGTCAACAGATCCTTCCTTTCATTTAAAGTGCTCAGGATGGCAGGCATTAACCTGACACATGATAAACACACCACATCAGTAAAAAAAACAGATCAACTAAATCCAGAATAAAAAACTGAATTAAACAAGATAGGATAGGTGTGGTATGTATGTGTTGGGTATGGTTTATTATAAAATGTCCCCTCTATATACACCTATTATTGTGTTTTTATCATCATCATGTCATTATTGTTATTAATAAGGATATCACCATTTTTCGTCATCACAAACTACCATCACAATCTTTAGTTTTGTTAATCTTGCTATTATTATTATTATTATTATTATTACTGTTAATATTATTACTATTAATGATACCATAATCGCAAAATATTATTATAACATATTTGTTGTTATTAATACAACAAGTGGTTATAATTTACTGTTACTGTAATCACAAAGTATTGCTGCTAACATCAACATCTTTAATAGTGTTGTTATTTTACAATTAATATTATTATGATTATTATTGACACAACTATTTCTGTAACCACAAACTATTATTGTTATCAAAACAATAATTAGTATTATTATAAAAACAATAATTATTATTATTAATGTTGCTGTTACTTCGATTAGTTTCAGTTTTTATTTCTAAACATAATTTAACTACATGTACTACTTAAATTCCGAATTGGTGCTCTCACTGTTGTTCGGTGTTTGTGTTCACCAATGTTGTACATTTTCAAAGCGTCTGACAAATGAATAAATGTAAATGTAAATAAAAAAATAAAAAAATGTAAAAAAGCAGTACCGGTGTAACTGTGGTATAGCGAGAGCTTTCAGCGTGCAGGTCACCTCTGCCACGCACAGCAGAGCGCTCCCCATGACGTTCTTCTCTTCGTCTTTATTAGCCACCAGCTCCACAGCTTTGTTCAGCACGGGGACGAACAGCTCCTGGTGACCCGAGCCGAAACTCCGGCACAAAAGTTTGAGACTGTAAAGTGCCGTCTGTCGATTGATGGCCTGCTCTTCTTCTTCCAGTGCTGTGACTTGACTGTGACCCCGACCCACAATATGCAGGAGATCGCCGATGAGGTCAAGAAGTACAGAAATCTGTTAGAAAAGCATGCAAAGAACGTTAACGAATATCAATGATATCAGACGAACTAGCAGGAATAACCATGACATATATTTGAGGCTTTTATACCTGGTCTTCCTGCCACTGGGTCTTCTGCTGTAGTTTGTTATTGAGCAGCTCCATGGCCTTCCTCCTCACCGATGCCAACTCATTACCCATCAGCCCTCTCATGACCGTGATGAACGTGTCCATGGGCAGAAGAGCATTAACCTTAAAAATCAAATGCACTTATTTAAGACATGGGTCATTCTATAATTGTGGAAGTATTTTTAATTGTGGATAATATAAAGCATTATGTTTGTTGGACGTGACATTAAAGAGCTTTGAGAAATATAATGTGTCACCTTAGAATTAAAAGGTTCTATCTGCCATCATGCGAGATATTTCGATTTAAGAGATTTAGCTTTAAAGCTTTTGATATCACAAAAATGATAAGAGAAACAAACTCTTTCGTCCTTAACAGCTTTAATGAAGAAAGCTTGAATGTATTCTAGATATACAACATCAACATTTTCTGATCCTTTTCACATTTTTTGAACAGATTAAATGCAGATTTGGAAAATCACTTTTTTAAGCAACACAAACTATTTACGAATCATTTTTGTCACAACATAAAATAAAATTTGTAATTATGTGTAAAATTTACATTTATATTTTAACTCATTTTGACTAAATATTGAAGAAAGAATAGCAAATAAGAGTGCAGAATACTTTTACCTATTTTTTTCCTTTCACTTTAGTTATTTCACAATTGTCTTAGCTCCCTTTGTTAAGACTCATAATTTTGAAGAGTTCACTATTATTCTAAAATGGAAAAATAATATCTATGCATTAGTGAGTAAAACTTTTGAACGGTTCAAAATCTACCTTGTCCAAGGTGTCATAGGACTTGCCGAGCAGAGCTCTCCAGAACTTCGCCGTAGGTTTGTCCGAGTAATCCTCCACACATCGAGCAACTGTATGGATGTAGCGCAGAACCTCCTCTAGCAAACTGATCGGAAAACACACGTGTAAGCACCTAACAGACTGAAAACAAGTTAAACACCATCACACTTTAACTCACTTCTGCTGAAGATTCTGTAAGACTGCGTCTGTAATGTCCTCACTGTCAGCAACCTATAAAACAATTACATTTCCGTTTTATTTTTATTCTGAACGCATCTTAAAACTGAAATGTCAACTATAGAGAATACCTTGCCAACAAATTTGTTGGAGGCCATCAGATGAGCCATGAAGGAGACGGAGAGGAATTTAAAATGACGGAGATCTTTGCCACTATGAGTCTGTAGATTGAAAATCAAATCGGAGACGGTCTCTTCCTTCTTCACTGCGCTTCTGCCTCGAGTACGCTTTTTCTCGGGATCTGCAGAGAAGAAATAAATCAAATTTAGACATGAATTCCAAATCAATATTAAGTAAATTATATATATTACATCACTCACATTCATATTTTTTCTACATTTAAAAATGATAATAAACTCATCGAATTTATGAAATTAAACTATGGGGATTATGTTATAACAAAAGAATTGGAAATAAAACAAAGCATTTGCAGAAATATTTCCCTTTCATTTTCTCTTGAAGCTTCTAAGGTCTAGACCTGAGATGCGTTTTTAAAATCTTTTAAAGAACCCAGTCTTTTCTGCGCTTTTACTGATTGTTCTTTCTTTAATTTTGGGTCAAAATCATACTTTTTATTACTAAATAACAGTTTTGTCTTGAGAAAACATGTCGGTCTGCTGAAATATATTTTTGTGTTTTATAGCGATTTAATAGAAAATTTTGAAACAATGTCTTATCTTTTAAAACAGCGCTCATAGGCGGTGCTTAATCAACGTGATGTCACATTGCAGGGAATTTAATTGGATGTGCGATTTAATAACTGAATTTCCAATAATCATACAACATCAGACTATATTTTTAATGATGAGAATCATTTTAATAATATATCCTTGCAGTCTACATTATGAACTTGGGTTGGTTCTTGTGCACCCTTCAGTAAAAAAAAAAGATTATTCTCTATTACCTTCCTCACTGTCCTGAGGTAGAGTCATGAGGTACCGCAGGACTTTGATGAGAGAGGTCAGCTGCTCCTTCACGTCAAACTCACAGCACACCGAGATCCAGAAGTCCTGATCCCTCTCCAAAACAGACTCCTGAACACAAAACGGAGTCTGTTCTGTTAATAACTCAACACACATTAAAATGATTAAAATGAACATTATAATTCAAGAACCTTCCACACCTTTTCAGACCCGACTGCGTTGACAGACGTCTGCGTGACGTGTTGCTTGAACATGAGCAGCATCAGGACCCAAAGGAAGTGCGATGGGCCCAGGGTGGCCAGCAGCTGACTGAGGATAGGTAAGCGTCTATGCTCGGGCACATGCGGCAAAGCGTCCACGAACACGTGCATGATACGCGTCACCACCATCTCCATGTGGGTGTCAGACTGGACACTGCCGTCCTGATGTGCCTGTGAAGGAATCAAGTTCAGATCACAGTTCTGACATTTCTTGAGGTTATCGTATGAAAAAAAGACTTTGTCACAAACCTTTATAAGAGCAGGGATGACTGCCTGTACAGTCTTATTGATGACCTGAAAACTGTAAGCATCGTCCAGTCGCATGATGTTGGCGCCCATGAAGGTGAAGATGGGCATGATGTTGTGGAGAACTTTCTCCTGAAATGAGCAAGCGAGACGGTTAGGGCTGTTATAAACCAGTGCGTTTAAGTGTGTCGGAGCAAGTACTTACTGGAAAGATTCCCGCTAAAGCCCCGAGCAGCAGCAGGGCGTGATGGTGAGTTTGGGGCACGTCTGACATTCGGACACATTGCACCACCAGCTCCACATTGAATTTATCTTCCTCAAGCAAATCTGATCCCAGAACAGACGATAAAACATGATGGTTAAATGTTACGTTGTGCGTTTGAAGTGCGTGTACAGTTCCGCTCTAGAAGGTTAAATATCCACCTATTCATTTTTAATCAAATTATTTTCGCAATGTGACATCACACTGATTAAGGTCATGCAGTTAAATGTATGCAGTTATTAAACAATACTTAAAGATGTTTTTAAAGAGAAATTGTTATTGGGCTGCTCGACAATGACAGGATTAAAATCGCTATAATTAAGGATTTCAATTTAACACCAGATTTATTACCAAATATAATAAGCAATTTTTTTAAATAAATACCATTATAAACAATTGAATTATTAATATGAATATAATCTCAGTTCTAATGAATAAATGCATACAATGAAAAAATGCAGACAAAATGTGTCACAATCCCCCTTATTCTGTTTTCATAATTGTTGGAAGTTGAAATTGATAATCAACATGTATAAATTGAATTACATTGTTTCTAGTTTCCTTTGTATCTATTCTCTTCGGTTTAGTTGTTACTGAAAGCAGAGGCTCATCTCCCCATGGTTTCAGCTTAAACCGGGGTGTAGACCAGACGCTCGTGTGTATTTAAAAAGACACACACCAAAATATAGGGACATGCATTTAGAGAACAGAATAATAAAAACTCTTTGATACATTCAGATGCATTCTCTGGAACCGTAAAGGGCTAGATTTGTGGCCTTTTAAAAAAGGATGTACGGTTTGGCAGGTCATGCGCTGCAAAACTACACGTCATTAAAGCGCTTCCTCATACCTTTGCCAGTCGCTTCTCCGTCCGGAGAGAGCTTCTGACAGATGTTGAGGAGGCAGATGAGGATGAGCTGTTTGGTGTACTCCATATTCTCCTGCTCGGCTGCGGCAGGCTCCAGACATCTGCACAACACATTTGACACGGATACTTTAAAGGCCGTGCACACTTGTCGAGATTGTGAGCAGATGTTTGTAACACACACCTGGACAGCAGATGAAAGAGCGCAGGTACTAAACACTGAGCTCTCTTCAGCTTCTTTTTGTGTTGAAGCAGCTCTAAAATCATGGTGACTCTGGGCCAGGAGATGAGCGGCTCCTCTGGCGCCGCTGTGGATGCTTCTTGTGTTCTTCTGCAGGAGAGCCGATGCGGTGTAAATCGTCAAGTTTATGCAGATTTAAATCTGGAATAAAAGAGAGAGAGCCCTTACCTCTGTAGTTTACTCCGGCGTGCTTGTTGAACGGAGGCCGCTGTTCTGTGTTTGACGGCAGGCGTCAGCTCATTGGCCACTAACTCTGCATCCACGGCGATCTACAACCATATTTGTGGAGCAAGGATATTTTTTCGTTACAGGTCTGTTTGGCAGGATTTTATTAATGTTGCTTACGTGAAATGGATTCATACCGCTTTAAAGGCGCTGTTGATAGCTTGAGCACACGCAGGGTCTTTGTTTCCCACCAGTAAGTCGAAAAGAGCGGACAGAATTTTCTGCTGAATCTTTTCATCCCCGAGAGCAGCAAAGAACGGCTTGGTGATCTGAAGAAACATCGAATTACATCAGAACTCAGGGAATGATATTCGCTTATGATCCTTTTGATACATTGTTTGACAGATATTGAAAATATCAATGCTGATTGTAGATGAGGTGTTCATAGACTGTACAACAGAGAGACATGTCAAATGAAATTAAATCACCCTTTGGTCTTTATTTTATTCCTTAAAACGAAATAAAATTTACGGCTGTAAAGACGCTTGAATGTAGGTTTACACCAAGCTAAATTAAGCATGTCTAGATTGAATATGCAAATTAGCCCGCTTCCAATTTTTGTTATGTTTTTAGGGTAATTATGTAAAAGCTGTAAAGTAACTATTGTTTTAACTACTACTAAATTAATGCAAAAAAGTATTATGATGTACGTCCTCACGCATTGAGGTCATCAATTAAAATCCGTTTGTAAGATCGGCCTAGTTTAGTAATATGAATATCGGAGCATTCCTATTAGTTACAGGTTTATGATGTCATAAAGCCCTATTTTTGTCTACAAGAGTTATACAAAGAAATTCCCAAGCAATGGATTTAAATAATAAACTTGCACACTGTTTATTTAAAAACACAATAAAACACATCATAAACATATAAACAGCGATTAAAACTATATTTGTTAATACAGAGGGTCTTTAAAAAAATAATTCACCCAAAAATAACAATTCTGTTTTCAATCACTCATTTGGAAGATATTTGGAAGAATGTTTATAACCAAACCATTCTTATACCCCATTAACTACCAGAGTGGGGAAAAATACTTTTGTTGAACACAAATTTAGGAAAATCTAAATTTGTGTTGAACACAAAATGAGATATTTTGAAGAATGCAGGAGAGCAAAATGTTCTATGGTACCTTCAAACTATCAAAGTGATTTCCCTACCAAGGTAGTGAGTGGGACCCAAAAACTGTTGGTTACAAGCGTTCTTACAAATATCTTTCTGTGTTGGATCAAACAAAAACATTTTCCGATTTGTTAACAGCACAGTAAATAATTTATGACTCTTCTTCCTTGGGTAAACTGTTACTGGTATTTTTTGACCACTAACCTGCTCCAAGGCAATAATCTGGAAACTAGGGAGAGTGGGGTATGGCTTGTCTGGAGTGTCAATAGCCCTGAGGAAGGTCTCCAGACATCGGGGATCTTTGACCAGTAAAGGTGCAGAACGCTCATTGAACTTGCTGAGAAGCAGCTGCAGGATAAGAGCCTCATCCGGCAGGAACCTGCACGTGTTAAGTGCACACTGATCGAGAAGACGTTCCACAGCCGGCAGAAGAACCTCCAAAACATGCTGGACATGAAAAGAAACATACAGGCGGATGATGCATTTAGAATGAAAAAGCAAAATCTGCAGCAAACACATGAACAAGGATTTTTGTCTCTGGATTTTAAAAGCGTTCTTGTTTTCGAACACATTTAAAAACAGAGGCATAAGAGATTACGATACCTCTCCGTGGATGTCCTGAACGGCCCGCAGCAGTGCTTTGGAGGTGTATGAGGGGCAACAGGGCATCCGCACGCACTCCAAGAGCTGATTGATGGATGCCAACTTTTTATTCTTGCCTTTCGATGAAAGGGCCTCCTCATAAACCCTGGAGAGTGCCTGCAGGAACAACAAAAGACCCGTTTATTTGATACGGTGTCATGTACTACCGGTCAAAAGTTTTGAGTGAATGTTTCTCGTTATTGTCAAAATATGACTTAATATCTTTGTTCTTACATAAGTCCCATAGTTCCCTTCAAAATGTTGATATTCCAAAAGTAGTGAAAAATATGATTAAGAGTGAGTAGGTGTCCCAAACCGTGGGTGTGACTGACCTGGCTGAGGTACAAGTGGTCAGCGATGATCTCATCAGACGATTTGAGAAGATGCTCCACAAGTGCATGGTAAGGTGAAGATATGACCCCTGCGAAAGAGTGAAGAACGGCGATGGACGCTCTCCGGACCTCACACACGCCGGATCTCAAACACACCAGCAGAGACGGCACCACTGCGAGGAGAAATCAAACGGAGGTTATCTCTTCCATCAACACGCTATAGGATCGAAGACCATGTGAGAGAGGACACGGTACCTGGTGAGGCAGCTGATGCCAGGACATTCAGGGTTTTGATGGGCTGCTGGCAAAGTAAAGCCTTTCCAACATATAGAGCCTGAGTTTGCAGTATGGCACTGACTCGATAGTCCAGCTGGTCACCTAAATTACTGCTGTACCCCCATAAGACCGAGAGGAACTTGAATAAAGTCAAGGGCTCTTTCAGGTGCACCTGCAATAGGAAGAAGTTATATAAGACTGTGAACTAACTTAAACCTAGACTAATGGGAATCAAGATTGCAATATTGCAGAGCCGTGTCTTAAGGTATTACATCTTACTCAGCTTTTTGCCATTTTAAACATATCTGCTTCTGCAAGACACAAAAGATGATATTTTGAAGAAAGTTGGTCGCCGAAAACCATTAGTCCTCCTTTATTTCTATTGTATATAGATAAAACCAATGCAATCATTGGGGACCAGTGTTCTAACCAACATTTATCAAAATATCTTCTTCGTGTTATGCAAAAAATAGAGGGGTTGATGAACGATGAATACATTTTTATTTGTGGTAAAAATAAATGTAAATTTTTTTTTTATTGGTAAGAGACGGGAAAATAAAACTGAATTTAAACTAAAAATTAACCCTTTTCTCTGCAGATTATAATATTTTGAAGAATATTGGTGACCAAAACCACTGGTCCCTGTTCAATTTATTATATTGCAATAAAACCAAGTCAATGGGAACCAGCATTTTACCAAAATTATATGAAAATATGTTCTTTGTGTTTCAGAATAATGAAGGGTCAATCAATGATGAAAGAACTTTTTATCTATGTGTGAAAAATCCCTTTAATTTCTTTCCTAATTTTGGTTAATTCGATTTTATTTCTCTGATGAATTAATTATTTAAAGGGATAGTTCTCTTAATATTAAAATTTACAAATTTCTCCCCTTTGAGTACGAAAGATATTTGGAAGAATACTTGTAAGAAAACCTTTCTGGAACCCCATTGACTATCATAGTAGGAAAAATCACAGTGAAATTAAAAGGAGCCCCTGACTTTTTATCTGTCCTACATTCTTTAGAATGAATTTATACTATGGTAGTCAATGAGGTGACAGAAGCTTTTGTTGAAAACTATCTTCCAAATACCTTTATCTGTGTTCATTAGAACAGAGCAATGTAAACTGATTTGAATAAAATCAAAAGTGGGACATTTTTATTTATATATAAAATTATTTATTATCTTTGGCTAAAAATACAACTGAATCTGACAAAAAATAAGCACAAAAATGAAAGGCATTTCACACGTACATAAGAAGTTCATCATCATTTATTGATTCTCATTTCTTCAGCAAAACAAAAAAGAAGATATTTAGAAGAATGTGGTTAACCAAAAACTGGTCCCTATTCACTTCTATTGTATGGATACTGAGTAAATGGGACCAGCGATTTTACCAATATTTTTCAAAACATCCGCATTTTCTTTTGCAGATAAAATAAGGGTTACTGATTGATGACAGAATTGCTATTTGCCCTTGAAAACCCCTTTAGTTTATTTCTCCATTTTTGGTTAAATTCAGCTTTATTTTTTGTTTGGTTATAACCATTCTTCCAAATATCTTTCTCTGTGTACATTGAAACAAAAACTCTAATTAGTCTGAGGCTGGATAAAAAACTGATTTCGACCAAATATGAAAAAGGAAATTATAGATTTTTCATACAAAAAAATCCATCATCATTTATTGAACCCTTTTCTTCAGCAAAACAAAAAGAGGATATTTTGAACAATGTTGGCCAAACACGAATTTCCATTGACTTGCATTGATTTTGCATCCATTCAATAGAGGTGGCAAACCTTTTATGTTACCAACTTTTGTGCGAAATCACAATGGCGACAGATTTTTCATTGTCGGGTGAACTATCCCTTTGATGATTTACATACAGAAGATCTTTTTGCATATTATGAAGACGTTACAGCACCTGTAGGATGGGCTTCATCAGGCTCCTGAAGCATGGGGCCAGAGACCCTTGACTGGCCCCTGATATCACCACATCAAACAGACGACACAGCAGATTCAGGTAACAGCACGTGTTAGTGTCCATCTGCTCCGGGTTCCACCACGGCTCGTCTGAAAAACATGTTCATGTCAGCGCTGATTGCTTATAATGTGCGCTTTTCATTTCAGCTGAATTAAGAGCGCCGTACCTTTAAATGTGGGTTGGGGGCATTTGAAGGAAGAGATGAAGAGCCGCAGGAGTGAAAGAAGCAGGAGACTGTGTTCTCTCTCATTTCGATGACCGGCCTTGATCTTCTGCAGGAACTTACCAAGCCCAACACATACTGGAACATCCAACACCTCATCGCACACCTGACATCCGACAAAAAGAAATACATGAGACCATAATAAAAATACTTTTCTCATCCAATAATTTGGCAGCTATGGAATAAGCAGGAAGGGGCTCTGACCTTCTCAAGATGAATTTTCTGGATCTTCAGCAGTGAAGGCTCCAGGAGTATGTAGACACTTTGAGCCGTGTGCAGATGTTGACTCTCAGTCAAAGACTCCAGACTCTGAAGAAGCGTGTAACACAAGACGACAAACGCCGCTTTCTCCTGCAGTTTGCTGCCTTGATCGCCCACTATCTTACACAGTTTCTCCAGCTGAAACACATACACACACATTACATACAATACACAAGACAGCTGTGCGGTATGATAAAAATCAAAACTGATTCTTACAGTGTTGCGTTTGGTTGTGTGATCCATGTCGGCCAGGTTCTTGATCAGAGTTGTCGTGAGCATTTGGTTGGCGACCTCCAGCATGTCTGATGGAAGGGTTTTGGCCTGAACTTCCTCCAGCACTCATATGTAAAAGGAACATGTTTTCTTAATAAATGTACAGATTAAAACATGCATTCTTTTTCATATCCTCTTTCCTGAGTATGCGAGACGATTTGGCACACTTATGTAAAATGCATCTCAAGCAAACAAACATTTTTTTAAATGTTTCAATTGTAATTTTTGAAATGGGTGATTTAGACAAAAAATTGAAGAAAGAACAGCCGATAAGAGTATATATGGAATATATGGAAATTCCAAAAAATATTTAAAAAAAGAATCTCAGGGTGATACCTTAAGAAGCTGCTTGAGAAAAAGACATTACCCCAAATTCTTTGAAGATTATAAAATTGAAATTTTTGTTTTTTTGTTACTACAATTTAAATATTTTTCATTGCTTTATTTCATCTTTTTGATGAGTTTAGTAATATTCTAAAATGTGACCAAAATATAAAAGCATGAGTATGCAAGTGTCCCGGAACTTTAAATTATTTAATTCAAAATTTCAGTACAAAATCACCCGTAGCTACCTTTCAGCCAGCCTTTGGTAAGAGGATGCTGGGAGATCAGAGTAGTTCCAGCAACACATGATGCCAGCTGCATCTCCACACACTCGGGATCTGACCCCGTCACCACCAGAAAGGGCACAAGACCCCAAATAATCAGGTCCTGCAGATCCGGACTGCCCTCGATAACGCGCGGGTCATCCAGAACTCCCACGGCCTCCTTCAACACCGAACACCTGACGAAAACAAGTCCTGATTTAAGATTCTGATTGCGAGTTCACCACAAATCATAATTCCATAATCTCATCACAATCTCATCAATCCAAACCTGTATACCTTTCTTTCTTCCACAGAACCCATAAGAAGATATTTTGAAGAATGTCACTGGCACTCAATCACTTAAATGGGTTTGGTCCCAATAGCATTGTGAAGGACATTCTTCAAAATATCTTCTCTTCCAGTTTTCTGGTCACTATGCAGATGTCGCCTCTAAATAGATAACTAAACATCACTAACCAATCTGCTGATGGTTTAATGCGGCGCAGAAGAGCAACCAAACCAAAGACCATCTCCTCTCGATCCACGAAGCCCAAGTGCAGCTGTAAGGAACCACATTTAATATCAATGTTATTAGAAATCAATATAGCACGGGAACACAGCGAACAAATATTATCCTGCCTGTGAAACCCAGGCCAAAGTCGGAAACCAAATCCCGAGAAAATGAGCATTAAAGTTTGATTTTATGTATTAATTTCACTATGATTTCAATCTCTGACCTGGTCTTTCTCATTAACATTAAAGATATACATTTTATATTCTCACTCTTTATATTCTATTATGACTGGGTTTTCACAAGCGGGGTCAAAATATATTCCATCAAATGTTGACCTGACCTTGAGCGCTGTGATGGCAGACATCACGACCTCCGGCACATCGTCCTTCATCCTCTCTAGTAAAGAGTCTTTTAGAAACACTTTGTCCAAACCATCCTGCAAACACATAGGATGGACACACACATCTTATTACTACATGTCCATCTCTTCAAGTTAAAGCAGAAGATATGTTAAAGTTATGCATATACACACATGATGTGACGTAAAGATCTCTTTCAGGTAGTTCACAGCCATGTTTCTCACTGAAGGTAACGGATGGTTCAGACTGAGCATGAGAGACGTGTCAGACCCCTCCAGGATCTACAGAAATATATTCATACAACACGTTAGGAATGAAAGTGAAGAAAAGTTTAAGGTGAATTTGCAACCATTCGATATTGTTGTAATGGAAAGGATTGTAATGGACAGGAAAGAATCGCAGCCTACCTGATATTTCCCGCAGCTCATCGTAAGAGAGATGAACTGATGGAGCAGATGTTTTTCCCCGTCACATGACACACTTTTAACCTGACTTTCCAAAACCACATCCATTGCACGTGGATGCCTACAAAATCAACAACAACCAATATGCAGTTTAAAACAACACAAATAAATAAATTAATATTAAACTACTTCGTTTTCTAACATTACACAAATGTAGAAACAAAACACAACCATATTTACAACTAAATCATGCTGTTAAATGGACATTGAAAGGGGAGAATGATTTTAATTATTGATCATTTATTATAATTAATACATTTGATTAATAGTAAATAATAATCAATAAAAAATCATTTATCAATCCGAGTTGCTCCAAATCTTAATTGGTCTTCATTCTGTGTTCTGATGAATAGAGAAAGATAGTTGGAAGAATGCCTGCAAGCAAACTGTTCTTTGACCCTATCGACTATCATAAAAGGGAAAATTACTTTATATTCTCTGTTGTTCTGTTAAATATAAAATGAGATATTTTGTACAATGGGGGACAGTGGATTACGTTTAATATTTTTCAACTTTCTTAATTTGGTAGTCAATGTGGTCCTGTTAAGAAAAGCATTCATCCAAATATCTTTCTCTGTGTTTATAAGAACAAAACAATTTAAAGAGGTTGAGCAACTCAAAGGTGAATAAACGATTATTTTTGATAAAATAAATATTTATTATAAATAATAATGCTTTTTCATTATTTATAATATCGATAGTATACACAATGTGTTAATTATAATGTAGAGAACATGTAGAGAGTAAGTAATTAATGAAAGAATTTTCTTTTTTGGGTAAACTACCCCTTTAGTACATTAAAATTGAAATAAAAAAAAATGCTTTGGATGATGGGGGCACATCTTGATATCACACCTGGATTCAAACAGTCGTACAGTAGACTGCATCTTCAAGTTCAGAGCTGTAATCTTTTCAGAGGACATCTGACCACCACAGGAGACATATTCCTGCAGAAGAAGCCTGGAAAGATGTCGACACAAGAAGAAAATATGAGAAGAAGAATAAACAAGAAGAATTTGTTGTATCTGCAGTGATTTCAGCTCTTTTTACTTGGCCACGGTGTTCTCGAGGTGGCTGTTCAGCTGAAGATGCTGGAAGATTGACTCCAACAGACTATGATGGTCCACAACACAATCTTCATTCTGCTGCTCACCTACACAAACACAAAAGAAAGAGAAACTACGTAAAATGATTCAGATGATATGCAAACAATGTTTTCACCACGGTAAAATAGCATTTCCCCGTAAATGCAACATGTTAATTGAAAATGTAATATAAAATTAATATGTACATTAATTTAAAAAAATAATATAAAATTAATATTGTAGTTCATATGTACATAACATGTATTTTTGTATTTAGGCGATTCAAGTGCAATTTTATGTAATTATATGAATAGTCTCTATAAATGATAAATGTAACATTTATATTCATTATATCTGTTTATATTTATATTAATATACTATATTAACATTAATTTACATAATATTCTTTATATTGACATTTATATTCTAGCAATGCAATTATATGTTATTATATGAGAAGACACTATAAGTGAATTTCATCCATTTTAAAATAATAAATATAAAATAAATATTTATATTAATTTATTTATTTTAATGTTTACATTAATGTACTATATTAACATAAATTTCCATATTGTTATTTAAATTAACACTTATTCTTTATATTTATCTAATAGTTATAAGATTATATGTAAATATATGAATAGTCACGATAAGTCACTGTCATCCATTTTTAAATGTTAAATATAAAATAATTGTTTTTATTAATTTTCTTTTTTTCTACTTATTTTAAATTAATAAATTTTGATACATTTTAAAAGTCTAAATATTATTTTCTTTTATATTTAAATGTAATATTTATGTTATTATTATGCAATTATATATAATTTTACCAACAGTTCAGACAACTCCATGACATCAATTTTAAACAATTTAAGTTCAGGAGCTGAAATGGAAACTAACCGTCTCCAGTCATGACGGTGTGGATGAGGAGAGGCAGCAGGTACCGCAGAATGGGACTGATATCATGAACGGCAGATATACTCTGAAGGGTGGATACCAAGGTTGGAACAGAACACAGATACCTAAAGGACCTGATTGAAAGATACACAGAAACATTTATCGCAATAGTAACGTGATAGAACCATTAGCCCCGGTCATCCATTAAAACTTACTTTGGACCGACTGCTTCTTCTTTCTGGTTCTGAAGGAGGATGATAATGCAGCTCAGACCCTCTTTCACCAGCTGGAGGGTTTTACATAAAGACCTGGACAACTGGACGGTCAATGTGTCCACCAGATGATCCTCCATCACCATCTTCACAGCCAGCTGACACACGATCATGTAAGTGGCGGCTTTATAGTCCAAAAGCTCGGATTTCAGTCCCTGATTGTCAGAAGTTATTCATCAGGTCAAGTTTTAAGAAAGCGTGACAATGTAACGGAAATACACCATTGCTGTCTTACCAGTTGTATATGTGGAAGAAGTTTGGCGATAATAGGATCAGTTATCTTTTCTACAATGTCTAGTGCGGGAATGATGGTAGATGCATAGAAGGAGAATATCACCCTCAGCTGAGGGCAGTTCCCATCACCGAAGAACTCGGAGTACGCCTACAGTAAAATGTGTTCAAGCAAAAGTTCATTCAAAGTCCGTTCCTTTCCAGAAGTTTCAAAATTGGTTTAAATAAAATATAATGGAATAATGCTTGTAACCAAACAGTTCCTGGACCCTAATGACCTCCATAATAGAATAATTAAAAGTGGTGGTCAAAAGTGTCTCAGAATTTTTTATGTCCCGCGTTCTTCAAAATATCTCATTTGTGTTCAACAAATAAATTATTTTGGTAAGAGTATTCCTGAGTATCGTACCTTTACTGATCTAGTGACCATAGAACAGATGAAATCCATAAAGCCCAAATCTTTATAACAGTGTGTGAGCAGAGTTCCTCGGGCCAAAGGCACGCCAGGTTTCTGGAATTGGAATGACAATGGTTACCTTATCATGTCCAATACCAACGAGCATAAAAGCGCACGTGTGTTTGTACGTGATATTTACCTGGATTCCATGCAACCAATGCCATTTGTGGGTTGGATCGTCTAGCTTTAAAAGCTGAATCACTCGTACAAACACTTTGGTCTCATGATACGGTAAAACACAAGCAATCAGACTATCCTGGTTGTACAGATGAATGTGGAATCTGCAATCAACAGATTGGTTTTATTTATCATTTCAAACATTTTCTGTTAAACATTTTACTTTAGCGACTTTTTTTAACAACGGTTTAAATGATAAGATCACAACATGAGGTTTACATCACAGGTGAGACATTGGGGGACAGTGAAATGTTTTTCATTATATTTAAAAAACTTTTGATCTGACGGTGTATGCCTGAATGTCTTAAATGAGTTAAATAGATAGAAATTAAATGGAGCAAACAAACATGATTGTTCGTGTTAAAAATAATTTTATAAAAATGTTTTGAAATGAACGACTGAATATTGAAGAATGAACAGCCAATAAGAGGGCAGATTGGACAGAGACTCCTTTCAAATTCTTTCAAAGACCTTAAGAAGATGCTTGAGAATAAAACACTTCTGGTCGAACCGTGACTATACTGATGATGATCAAATGCTCTATACATTATTCCAATAATTCTCTTTTCTTTATTTCATAATTTTATAGAGTTTAGGACTCTTAATTGTGAAAAATCTGAATGCATAAGTGAGTAGTTTTCCCAAAACTTTGGCCCGGTAGTGTCCATAAGAAGAGGAGAGAGTTACCTGTGGACCAGCCATTCGATGCACTTCAGAGCAGGCTTAAGCAGAAAGTAAGGTGACAGTCGAGTGAGAAAGAGAGAGATGCCCTTGTCCAGTTTCTTGTTGACTTCTTTAGACTGAACGCTGCGTTCTAATGTCAGAGACGCCTGACTGAAGAGAGTTTCGTAAAACTCGCCGAACGCCTGATCAATTCCGATCATCTCCTCCAATCCTGTGCAACCTGTGACCAATGATCGACGACAGCAAACATATACAGAACGTAACTGATACAGCTTTTCCCGATGGCATTAATACACGAAACCTATCCATAGGCGGGAAAGATTATGAATATTTTAATGTGATGCTCACCAAGCGCATAGAAGGTGCTTCTGTCCATGCTGGCGGCATCTTTAGAATCAAAGAGCACGGAGACGATCTCTCTCCGGCTGAGCAGATTAGGGTCATTCTGCGGCAATGCCAGCCGCTTCAACTGATGTGCTAAAGACGTCATCTGGAAATCATCATCATAAAATTATTCAACATAAATCTTAATACAGATATGAAATGGCATCTTTTTACTGTTCATATCCCATCAGTTCTCTGCATTACATATTACGCTTGGGGATGCATTAGGATTTTCAATAGGCCAATTTTAAAATACAAAATAATTTGATGTTTTTATTATGTATTTTCTATTGCCAAATATTGCCATTTCTTTAGGTTTTGGTGGGTTAATCTATCTTATTTTTGTTTTGTAATCTTGTCAGGTTAAAATAACAAAATAAATAAAACAAAATATATAAATATTAATTTCTAAAAATTTAAAATATGTTAAAATACAAATGTTTTTAGAACATACAAAAAATTCAATATTATATTTAAGGTAAAGTTATTAAATTACTACAAATTATTTTATTAAATGTGTGCTAAAATAGCAAATGTCTACACGTACGACAGGTCCACACAGCACGTCACACACTTTTACAATCTTATTTATACCACATTTATAATTATGATTGGCATATTAAAATTATGAAACAAAAAAAGAGAATTATCATGATTATATTATAACTAGAAGAGGAAAATGAAATAAAACATGGAAGATCTGATCATCTTCAGTGAATTTGCAGAAATGGTTTCTTGTCATTTTCTCAAGCAGTTTCTTAAGTGTAACCCTAAGATGCTTCTTAAAGAATCTTAAAGGAGCACAATTAATCAAATATTAATCGGAATTACAATTACAGGTAAACAATTACATAATCAAAGGCCTTATTCACAACTTCCTGTTTGTGTTCTTTTCTGATTTGGTGCTATTTTTGGGCACTTAATACAGTAAAGAATCAGAGATCATACATTTGAAAAGTTGATGTTTGCTTGTTTTGGATTTTTACTATCAACATAACTCCCATAATTACTTTTAATTTCTATTATATTAATTAGTTTTGGATGATTAAAATATATCATTCAGCTGCATAGCAAACAGTTAACAACATTTCACAATAATTATATGTCAAATCTATTAATCAATAATAATAATAGACTATAATAATACCAAAGTGAATCATCCACAATTATTAATTATTTTAATTATTAATTATTTTGGTCATGATCATGCAGTCCCAATATATTCTGCAAACTTATTGGCTGTTCTTTCTTTAATATTTGATCAATCATTCATTTTAAAAACATTTTTATTAAATAGAAAGTAAGTTTTGACATAAAAGCATGTGTTTGATTTATAATTATCATTAGATCCATTAGATCAAATTAAAAAAGGAACATTTCAGCAATGCAGAATCCCTTAATATTGTTGTACTAGTATATAAAACTATTTATTTACTAAAATTTACTTAAATATTGTAAACATTTAATCAATGGATGAACAAATGGTAAATATTAACAAACATTGATGATAATAATAATAATGATCATACAATCATTTAAAAGGAATTTATCATTATCTCTCTACAAACATCAATCAAGTATAATATTAGTTTCATCAGATGCGACACCACAAAGCAAACTTATTCCTATAAAAGATCAAAAGTGCCGCACTGTGACATTAGTTTAAAATCGTAAATATTTATTCCCACCTTTAAGAGTTTTAGTCACATTAGATTCCACGTGTGATGAAGCGCAGGAGGTTTTTTACTCTGTGTTTTCTTTCCGCTGTCGGTGGACTCACACACAATCACAGCGCCACCGCGCGCAGCGGATGAACACTGCAACTACACACACACACACACACACACACTCATTCATACACACACACACACACACACACACACACACACACACACACACACACACACACACACACACACACACACACACACACCATACCACACAACACAACACACACCATACCACACAACACAACATACACACACACACACAAACACACACACACACACACACACACACACACACACACACTCACACACACACACACACACACACACACACACACACACACACACACACACACACACACACACACACACACACACACACACACACACACACACACACACACACACACACACACACACACACACACACAAACACACACACACACACACACACACACACACACACACACACACATACACACACACACACACACTCACACACACACACACACACACACACACACATAAACACACACACACACACACACAAACACACACACACACACACACACACACACACACACACACACACACACACACACACACACACACACACACACTCACACATTTACACACACACAAATTCATATTGAGGCTTGATTAATAAATTAAATTTTATTTCAATTCAATATTAATTTAAATTCTAAATTAAGGTCAATTATATAAAAAATAATAAAAACTTTACCGGCCAAATGTGTTTGGGAAAGTTGAGGGAAATTATTTGACATTTTTGTAAAACTTGTTTTACTTACTTTTCTGTAAAACACTTTTACTGATCTTAAGGTGTACAACTATATGTCTGAAATGAGTGTTATAGGAAAAACATGATCCGGCAAATATAGATGTTTTGATCATGACAAAAGTTTCTCAGGGCAGGATCTTAGGAAGCTGCTTGAGAAGATGACAAGAAAACAATTCTGCAAATTCTAGTCAGAGATGACGAGGGGATCAAATAAAACTTGATTAATTTTATTTTATTGGTAATAAAACAATTCCATTTATTTCATATAATATTTTAATAAGTGTACTAATCAAAAATGTGTAAAAATAAAAGAATGCATGTTTGCATTAAAAATGGTGTGACATTTAAAGATTGTTCAATGTAATGTGTACATTTTAAAGAGTGTCAGTAATGTTATGTCTCAAAAAAATCCAATAATGTATTGTCAATATATTGCCACAAAGAGTACATATAGATCACTTTCAGACATTTGGTGGATACAGATAACAAGATAAAAAATTTAGAAAATACAGAAACAAATATTCTCTCTCTACAAAAATTAAATAATAGACGGCAAATTGTAAAAATAAAATAAATGATATATAGAAATAATAATGCATGGGATACACAAACTTGCACATGAACAACTTAATGCATTCATTTAGTTTAATTTCTTGAAATGAAAAATGATCATACGTACACATTATATAATAAACATATATCACGTTGCTTAGTAAATATCACATAATTAAAACAGTTATATCAACTTAAAAAATACAAAAAATATTATCAAATGAATATGAACTACTTAAACAATTAATATAATTATTTTAAAGCTCATTTCATACAAAGTATGAACATATTTGTATTAATAAAATCAAGAGATTTACAGATTTTTTCACCTACATACAAACATTGAATCAGTATATATTTACATATATATGTAATTCTAGTCAGAGATGACGAGGGGATCAAATAAAACTTGATTAATTTTATTTTATTGGTAATAAAACAATTCCATTTATTTCATATTATATTTAAATAAGTGTACTTATCAAAAATGTGTAAAAATAAAAGAATGCATGTTTGCATTAAATATGGTGTGACATTTAAAGATTGTTCAATGTAATGTGTACATTTTAAAGAGTGTCAGTAATGTAATGTCTCAAAAAAATCCAATAATGTATTGTCAATATATTGCCACAAACAGTACATATAGATCACTTTCACACATTTGGTGGATACAGATAACAAGATAAAAATAATGTAGAAAATACAGAAACAAATATTCTCTCTCTACAAAAATTAAATAATAGACGGCAAATTGTAAAAAATAAAATAAATGATATATAGAAATAATAATGCATGGGATACACAAACTTGCACATGAACAACTTAATGCATTCATTTAGTTTAATTTCTTGAAATGAAAAATGTGTGATCATACGTACACATTATATAATAAACATATATCACGTTGCTTAGTAAATATCACATAATTAAAACATTTATATCAACTTAAAAAATACAAAAAATATTATCAAATGAATATGAACTACTTAAACAATTAATACAATTATTTTTAAGCTCATTTCATAAAAAGTATGAACATATTTGTATTAATAAAATCAAGAGATTTACAGATTTTTTCACATACATACAAACATTGAATCAGTATATATTTACATATATATGTAATTCTAGTCAGAGATGACGAGGGGATCAAATAAAACTTGATTAATTTTATTTTATTGGTAATAAAACAATTCCATTTATTTCATATTATATTTAAATAAGTGTACTTATCAAAAATGTGATAAAATAAAAGAATGCATGTTTGCATTAAAAATGGTGTGACATTTAAAGATTGTTCCTTGTAATGTGTACATTTTAAAGAGTGTCAGTAATGTAATGTCTCAAAAAAATCCAATAATGTATTGTCAATATATTGCCACAAACAGTACATATAGATCACTTTCACACATTTGGTGGATACAGATAACAAGATAAAAATAATGTAGAAAATACAGAAACAAATATTCTCTCTCTACAAAAATTAAATAATAGACGGCAAATTGTAAAAATAAAATAAATGATATATAGAAATAATAATGCATGGGATACACAAACTTGCACATGAACAACTTAATGCATCCATTTAGTTTAATTTCTTGAAATGAAAAATGTGTGATCATACATACACATTATATAATAAACATATATCACGTTGCTTAGTAAATATCACATAATTAAAACATTTATATCAACTTAAAAAATACAAAAAATATTATCAAATGAATATGAACTACTTAAACAATTAATACAATTATTTTTAAGCTCATTTCATACAAAGTATGAACATATTTGTATTAATAAAATCAAGAGATTTACAGATTTTTTCACATACATACAAACATTGAATCAGTATATATTTACATATATATATATGTTTTTATGTGTATGTAGGAGAACCATATGACGTGTGTGTGTAATGGTCCAGTTCTGTATGAGAACAGATCAAACGAGTCTCTCTCTATGACCCAGTTCCTCGTGCTGCAGCATCACAGGGACCGACAGACATCTGCATCCCAGAATATCCAAACGATCCGGATTAAACCCTCGCGATCGGTCCAGGTCTAGACTCTCATGTCGGTGCCTTTCAGCATCCTCACAGTGAGCGTGATGCCGCATCCAGATGATGCTCAGCATCCTCCATGCTGGTGCTGATGCTGCTGGTCCTGATGCTGCTGGTCCTGATGCTGCGGATGATGCGGATGATGCTGATGCTCTCCTCCATCTCCAGCTGTGATTCTTCACTCTCACTTCTGATTCACCCCACACACAAAGGTATGCTCATAGAATAGAACAGCACCGACATGCTGATAAAAGCCTAACAGACCATGATGAAGACCGAATCCTCATCCAAACCGGCGGGCACCGTCGCGCTCCGCAGCCCCTCGCCCCACCGCAACGCTTACGAGGCGGCGGGCATCCAAGCGCTGAAGCCGGCCACCGATGTCCGGAACCCCGGGGAGCCGAAGCCCAGCAGCCGCGGCCGCACGTACGGCTCAAACGTGCACCGCATCAAGAACATGTTCATGCAGATGGGGGCATCCTCACCCACCGACGCCGATGACCCAACCGGGGATAAATCCGTGCGTCTCACCCTGCCCAGGGCCGGGAGCCTCAACGAGAACGTTGACCACAGTGCCCTCCTCAAGCTGGGCTCCAGCGTCTCCGAAAAGGTCCACCGGTTCGATGGGAAAGCAGACACCTCGCCGCGCTTCTCCAAGCTCCAGGAGACCAGGAAGATCTTCGAGCAGCAGAACCAGGAGAAGCAGGCGGCGTCCAGCCGGGTGCTGCTGAAGAAGGATCTGCAGGACCCTTCTCGCTTGGACGTGGTGGCCCGGTTTAACGGCAGCACGGAGTCCCTGGACAGCCTGGACGCCATCGGCGGCACCGGCGAGGCCGTGTCTCCCACCGTGAGCCAGCTGAGCGCCGTGTTCGAGCGGGCCGCCGAGCTGAGGAACAACCTGCACAGGCTCTCCAACACCCCACCGCTGCCTCTGCGAGGGGTCACGGGCCGGGCCCTCAACTCCAAAGTCATCCCCAAACGGGTGCGTGCGTTTCCTCCAGGGCTGAGCAAGGAGGATGGGGGTCACCAGCGTCAGGTGGACCAAGACGGGAGCTCGAACAGCCTCAACGGAGGGTCCGGGGACCTCGGCGTCCAAGACGGAGAGTCCTCGGCGGGTAAGGAGACGGGGGAGATGGAAGACCCTGGATCCAAAGGTCTCGAGAAGCAGGGGGAGGTCACCGCCACCCAGGCCAAAGGTACTCTCACTGCATCACTGGAGAACGGAGAGGTGACTTCCAACGGAGAGGCCTTGGACACCAGCGTTGCTGGAACGGCCGAGGATGGACACTCACGCTCGTCTGTGGGCGTTTGTAAGAAGGACGATGAGGATGGCACTCTGAAGGAGGATTACTCGACTGTGGATATCAGTGCCTACAGCGCAGTGGGGGAAGACTCCGGTGGGAGTCAGCTTGAGGACGAGGAGGACGAAGAGGACGCATATGAGCCAGAGTCCAGCTGCTCTGAGATTACGGGATTACCTGCCGAGGACGATCCACCCCCGAGCAGGAAGATTCAGTTCAGCAGTGCGCCCATAAAGGTGAGTTATAGTGGAATAGAAATGAACTACTGATTTGGTTTGGTTTGGCACATAAGACATGCGAGGACTCAATATTTCAGGAATGTCCCAAAGAGCATCTTGTGTTCTTCATTGGAGGCCATCTCACATTCTGTTCAAGAGTTCACATGGTCAATATCACAAATATTCACAGTTGATTTGTGGATGACAAATACACCATTTTTATATGTCTTAAAAGTAAAAGAGTGCCGTCAAATTGTTTAATCACAAATATAACGTGTTTTAATAATTTGTATGGGATATAATATATTATATACATGTATAAAAGGGATAGAATATGTTGTGAATAATCCTATATAAATTTATATGATATACTTTAAATGTTTATACAAATTTCAAATATTGATACAAATACTGGTTGTAATTAATCTATTTGACAGCACTTAATGATCAATTCAGTGTCAAACATTTGATCAGTTTTCAGCAGATAATAAATATCTCTTTTATTTATTTTTAAATACCTAACACAAACTAGAAATAAACAAGGGATACGTGTTAAAAACCAGATATTATATTTGTCAATGATCAATAATGCAACATGAACTAGCAATTTCATTTATTTAATTAAAGTGACCTTATCCCCAAAATAAAACTCATGCATTACTCATTCTCTAGTTGTTTCAAATCTGTATGCTTTTTTTTGTTGGGTTGAACGCAGAGAGAGATATTTGAAAGACTGCTCGATACCAAACATTTCTCGGACACCATTGACCACCATAGAAACGTGCCCCAGACTCTTTTCTTGTCCTATATTCTTCAAAAAACGTATATTGTGTATTCATGATGTCTGAGCCAATGATGTCCAATAACTGTTTGGTTATAAACATACTTTCGAACATCTTTCTCCGTGTTTATCAAAACAAAGAAAGGTATGGAAGTTATATATTTGGATCAACTCTCCCTTTAAGTGCTGACATCTTTAATAATCATCTAACACATGTGCTCTAGACATTTTATAATTCTATCATATGATTATATATGAAAATTAACTTTGATGGACCAATTTTAGACCAACACAGATTATCGAAGTGAATAGAACAGCCTATACCGTACTGTCAGTCTGTTTGTCCTGACATCTATTCAGCACATTGTCCGTCTCTCTTCGATTAAGTATGACCTATATTCAGAGAGGATGCTGACCTGACATCACATGTACCTCAAAGAGACAGTGTGTCCAACTTGCCTATGATCAGGACGTGGCAAACCCAGTCCTGTCCTTCCTTTTTTTATCATGTAATAATAGATTAACTACATGGTGAAACCAGATCTCTGTGTGGAGCACTGGCTATTTTTAACCCAAAACCTCCCTTCATTTGGACAAATAATGCATAAAGGAATACTTGGAAATGTGACCTCTGGTTTTCTATTGACACACTACTCTGTATGATGGGAAAAACTTACTTAAAAATGTATACTTTGGTACAAGATTTATAAGCTCCTATATAACCTCCTGTCTTAAAACCCGGACCCTTTAGGCCCCGGCTCCCAGAGAAATCTGATTGGTGAATGTAACGGCCGTGACCGTACCGGGTTTTACCAGTAGTGACCCGGGCAGACCTTTAGGTATATGTTACATGTATTCACAGACTCCTTATGGAAATATTTAATATAGCTTAAGGTATCACACAGATGTGTTAACTTAAAGGAGGGGTATTACACTGTTTCATGTATTAAAAGTGCTTTAGACTGTTAAACATGTTGAGTTGTCATGTTCAACGTCATCCATTTGTTGAAAACCAGGTCACAAGTTATTTATAGGCCATTTTCTGCCTGTGATACTCCTCCTTTAATAAAATTATTTAAAAAAAAATAAAAATAAAAATTTCAGTGGAAGAGACAAAAATAATCGATTAAAATCCAACAGTTAATTTCTCTAAAAAGTTCATGTGATTAATTTTTTATTTATTTGATTATATATTAAAAAAAACATGTAATTCTAATAAACACCCATATTTTGGGTGAATAGTATTTAAACGCTATTAATGTACTATTTTTGTGTCCGATTTTTCACATAAAACACAGTAAAAAATATTTTAATTTAACAGAAATATTTCACGTGACTTAGTTCATCAAAATAAACGGTTAAATTAACTTAATTAATCTGTTAAAACATTAAATTGCTTTTGTTCACTGGTAAAACATTAAAATAATTGATTCAAAATCCAACAGTTAGTAAAAGTAATGTAAAATGCGGCGAAGGACTTGAGAGCCTCTTTAAAGTCATGTAATCGTGGTAAAACAGTACTTTTCTTATAGAACTATTTTACGTCAGCTGTTCTCAGTGTGGAATCGTTCTACTGTGTGTTTTTCTGGCTGGTGTGTGAGATCGTACAGAAGCTGTAGTCTCAGACACAGCATTGAGTCTCTGCCAACCCACGACTGCTTTTGTGTCGGTCAGTAAGTGGCAGTGGCATAGTCACATAGTGTCTCTCTCTCTCTCTCTCTCTCTCTCTCTCTCTCTCTCTCTCTCTCTCTCTCTCTCTCTCTCTCTCTCTCTCTCTCTCTCTCTCTCTCTCTCTCTCTCTCTCTCTCTCTCTCTCTCTCTCTCTGGTCCCGTTTCTGTCGTTCTTATCCGTGGACAGAATTCGGGACAGTGTTTCCTCCTAAATGAATTTACCAGCTCTCAGTCAAACACAAGGCCTGTTGTGTTGGTCGGGGTGTTGGGTCTTTATTAAACTTCTCTCTCTTTAGGCTGGAGAGCCGAGGCTGACCTAAGAAGCAGATCTCACACTAACTGCTTTGTTCTTGTTTCCCCATGTCTTCTCTTTCAGTTGCTCAGTTCTCTTCCTATCGGTGTTTTTCAGTAACTTGACATCATTTTATGATTATTTTATTTGTGTCATTTATAGCTTTTTCGTTCATTTTCAAGTTATCAATTTATTTCCTCTTTTCTTCTGTCGTTCTTTATCTCTCCTTTCTCTTTCTTTCTATCTTTGGTCTGGCAGTGCTTATAAATAGCAGTATTGTCCCCTGCAAGGCGGTCTGCCGACTTCCAAAACTTCCTCTGTGTTCCAGTGGCTCTTTCTCACACACGCACATACTGCCACGGCATTATTCACATTTGGACGCATGAAGGCAATAATAAGTGTTGCCAGATCCCCATAGTTTCAGTGTTTTTTAATTGTTGATCAAGCGGGAAACAATTTATTTATAGAAAATAGGTTCCTCGTTTACTTACTCTTTAGCGTGACTTTCTTTCTTACGCAGAACACAAAAGAAGATATTTTGAAGAATGTTGGTTACTAAACAGGAGTATCAAACCAATGCAATGGTTGACATTTCCCAACATTCTTTAATATATCTAGTTGATCACTTTAAAACCCCTCTAGCACAAGAACATGTGAAGTCTATTTTTAATATAAAAATTCAGTATATATTTAGAATGTGAGACTTTCCTTTTTCTGCAGAACAATCATTTCTATTGTATGGACACAAACCAATGCAATCGGTGACAGCTCACAACATTCTCCAAAATATCTACTTGAAAGTTCTTTTTATGGTAACCCATTACTCCAGCACAAGCACATGTTAAATCTACTTCTTTAAATAATAATGCATCAGTTAATAAATATACATTGAGAATGTAAGACCTTCCTTATCAGCAGAACACAAAAAGAGATATTTTGAAGAATGTTGGTGACCTAAGAGGAGTGGCACCCATTTACTTCTATTCTATAGATGAAAAAGCAATTCAATGGGTGAATGTACCCAACATTCTTTTAAATATCTACTTAACAGTTAATTTGGTTAAACTATCACTTTTTAAACCCCTACAACACCAGACCATGTGAAATCTTTTTTCGTATTTTAAAATGTCAGTTAATAAATATGTTTTGATGAAATGACTATTATTCCAGATAATAACACATCTTTTCATTTTTAGCTGGTCATTTTTCCCCATTTACATGCATTTCTAATCTGATGGAGATATATGATATTGGGATTAACCCTGGTAAACCTGTTGGTGTCTCGAGATATGTATTAGGAGCTGGCAGACGGCTCAGATCCGTCTCAGAGTGAGACAGACATCTGTATTTACATCAAGGTGTTTCTGTCCTACTTTCTGTTTAATTTAAAGCACCGGCATATAAAGCTGCTTTGGTCATATGTAATTTTCATTATATAGAGTTTATGTGTTTATAGAAAGTGGATATGAATGATATCTGAACAGCAGGTTAGGAGGGGCTTATTTCTCACTGTCATCACATCAGGATGGAATCACGACGCAGCATCACACCATACGCTACATTATTAAATAAAATGATCTGTACAGCAGGACATCTATAATACATGGCCTAGCTTAAATACATGAAGGTTTTGGTGAGGTTTAGTTTATTTCATGGGTTTAAAAACATTTTAATTTAGCGATTCTTATCTTTAACCTTTGATGTTTAAGTATGTCCTGATTTAAGCGTGCTATTGGCATTTTTGGTATGATGCCTGATGTCATGCAATAGTAAAATATTTTTTTGTTATTATCATATTGATTTAAATTTAGGCATCTACCAATAATGAAATCAAAATAATCAAATAATTGGTTGCATTTCATTTTGTAATTACTTATATAATGTAATTATAAATCTACATGTTCAAAATACACATTTTGCTTTTGTTTATTACAAATTTAGTTATGAACTTATTATATAAACCTTACACCAAATATATGAACCTTTATGGTTTTTTAACTTTTTATTAGAATGAGAGAATTCTTTCAGCTGTACATATACAAGCATGTTTTAAAAGTGGCCTAAACGGACAAACCTGTTTATAAAGCATGTAAATATTTTATAAAGCATGTTATATTCTACTGCAAACAAGTGAAACGTGACCACATTTTGGGCCTGTGTCTGCCATCTTAGTGTTTGGAAAGGTAGGGGTGAGTGGTGGATGAGACCGGATTTAGGTTAGATTTTATGACCTCACCTAGAGATGCCATTTCATTTCCCAAGCTGGAATTTTAAAGTATACAGTACATGAGTCATTTATGCATTTTATTTTTTCGGCATACTATGTCGAATTCAAAAAGTGCATTGTTAAAGGGATAGTTCACCCTAAATGAAACTCCTCTCTTGATTTGCTCACTTTTTCATTGTGTGGTTAAACACAGAGAAAGATATTTGGAAGAATGCTTGAAGGGTTTTTGGCACCCATTTTTTAAATAATGTCAGACGGAAGTAGCACTTAAACTTTTGCATTCCTACATTCTTAAAAATGTCTCATGTTTAGTTCAACAGAACAAAAATATCTCTCCCACTTTAGTTGTCAATGGGATCCAACATCTGTTTGGTAAGAGGCATTCTTCCAAATATCTTTCGCTGTGTTTATCAAAACTGTGGAATGTTTATAGATCTGAACTCAAATGAAAGTAAATAAAGAGAATAGTTGGCTGAATGATCCCTTTATAAGATTCATTTTTGTTTTAAAGAACAGATATTATTAAGATTTGGTGTTTTTTGTGTAACAAAATCTCAATTTTATTTCACATTATTATTAGAGGTATTATAAGTGGGCATCACAAATGATTCCATTATTACATGATGCAGTTTTAAGGGCTTTATAAAGACTGTATTGTTTGAGGATATAAGTCCGAACACAGTGCCTTTGGAAATGCTCATCCCTCACAACAGAGTGCTTTCTGATGTACAGTCTATTCCTGTTAATGTACCCAACCTCCAAATCTCTCTCTCTTTTTCTGTGGTTGTGGAAAGAACTTCTCCGACCATGTCATTTGAGTCTCTATCCTCCAGCAGCCCTACAAACAGTATTCCTTTCATAGATTTTCCTGTTTCTCATTATATTCCTATTGATCATTCAAGTATCTTATGGTCTTAAGTCCCAAGAGGTGTCCAGACTAAGCGTACCAAGAAAAGTTGATCTTGAACTGTTTAAATGCATATAAAATGATATTATAAGTGGTAGATTAAATAACGGAATTAATAAAATCGTCAGTTGAAAATAATGGCATACATTCATTTCAAATAACATTAGTTTATTATATATAAATATATAAATAAGTGCATTCTGTAATATTAGGCTTGTGTATGCAAACATCTCCCATTAAATTAACATTATATTAACTTAATGTTAAAAACATTGAAAAGATTTTTTGTGGAAAATAAAAAATGAAAATTTTATGTAATTATTACTATGCAACTTTTAAAAATAATAATCTATTTGAGTTGATCAGATATACTTATTTTTTTACTTAAAAATGATATAACAGTATATTTCATACATTTTGAGCATACATTGTTTCTCATTGAAACAGTCCATTTTTTTAAAGTGTCTTGACCATTTTTGCAGTTTTGAAAAGAGGTTTTTCAGATATTCAACCTCATAAATTCACACAATACAATATTTCTATAGACTGCTAATGGCACGTGTTATAGATTTATTTGTTTTTTAATAGAGCAGCACGGTCAGATTGGGGCAGTTTGGGACTGTTCCTGACCATCTGTTTGTGAGATGTGACCTACTCACAACCATCACACAACTGGAGCATCTCTCTCTCTCTCCTCCCCCTTCTTAATCCCGTCCTTGTGTGATGAAAAGCTGATGGTCACTGAATCATGTGGCTGGTCTCGGTTGGTTTATGGGATGGCGTTTTGCTTGTGGGTGCAAGGTGTGCAGGTGGATTATAGCACAGATGGGAGTTAAGCACTATTTTTCCCTCTGGGATTGTATGGGATGTGTGTGGTAGTAAGGGGTTATGATATGGTTGTCTGACGTTTAGGGACATAATATTTATTTGAATGATATTGCACATTTAGCTTAAAATAAGATTTTTACTTTGCAATAGGATCCAACAGAATTAATAGGAAAAAAGAACAATAAGAAGAGAAATTTGATTTCTTTTTAAATCAAAATTCTGCAAAAAGAAGATCTGCATTAAATAAAGTAATGGCAGAGGATGACCAGTGGATTTTCTGTTTATTATTATTTACAATTATTATTAAAGACATTTCTGTATTTCAAAATGTAAAAAGAAAGACATACTGTAAACAAATTCCTTATAATTAATACATTACATTTTACAGACTGTTTTAAAATGCATATTTTATTTTAATTCTTACTTGAATTCTGTTTTCATTAGGACTGTCTAAAATTAAAGTGATATTTGTGTATCGATTTTGTATTTATAAACACAAAGCATTTAGATAAATTCATTTATATTTACCATTCATTTAAGTTTTATTCGTTTTATATTTTATATTTTTCTAAAATATGCACATGCATGTATACGTGTTTATAAATACAACACTAATACACACAGATTAAAAACTTTTATCGATTGATGGTCTGACAGGCCTAGTTTTAATAATAACTGCTTTTTTTATTCCGATCACACTGAGTAATCCACGACCTAAATTAAGATTTCTTTTAAACAGACAAATACATGAATATGGTTTAAGTGTGGTCACTCAGAGGACTGCAGAATGTGTAAATTTAAACCATTTTCTCATTTAAGATGTCAGGGAAAAGTGGAGCGCATCAAAGGCTACACGGTTACCATGGAGACAAGGCTCAGAAGACGTGTCAGCATTATTTGAGCCGTCAGCATCCTTATAAGAGAGAACAGTGCTAGATTTATTATCTGTTGTCGTAATTCAAGCAGATGTTTTACATTTAAATATTATTCATTAATAATATTTACAAATCTAATATGGAAATCGTACGCGAAATAAGGCAAATGAAATGATTCGTGCCAATAAATTACATACAAAGTCAATGCAAAGATGCAAATATTATATCAATATGATTGCAATTTCTATGATATTTACTTGTGAAAATCACTTGATTCACATCTAGTGTGAACACAGTATAATAAAAAGCAATGAACACGATTGTTCGTGTCTGGGGTTAACCTGGCATAAGTGTTGATAGGGCGCTCCTGCTATCCCAATATGGAGTTTATGTGTGTCTGTGGTTTTGAAGAGGGCATTAGCAAGACGGATGACATAACCGCCTCCAGCAGCCAGGCGATGTTGGCGCAGGCTGCCCTGCTCTACCCACGTTAGAAAAGATTATACAGTATGAAACTCAGTGAAGTGGGCACACCTGCTCTGCCCACACAGCTTGGCATTCAATAGAAGTGCACTTCAGCTTCAAATTCGAAACATCCGAGCTTAAGTCATTACATTTACAATCAAGAGCCAAAGAACACTCCAGAGTTCTTCAGGGGACTCAAGGGATGCTTTGAATCGGGTTATAGGTTCATACTAACATTTGAGAAAGAGAAACATATTGTTTATTTGTTGGTGGGCGCAAAGGTGGCAAGACATGTCTCTACTGTTACTGATTTATAATCGTACATTTTCTATAGCTGGAGTGGCACCCTAAGGATTTATGTGCATCTCTATTTAAAGCGATATATAATTTTGGGTAGTTCAAGTTACTTAATTTACAAACTTAATTTGATCACGTACATTGCCTCCACATGATTAAATTCAGTTTACATTTTCAAATGAAGTCTTAAAATGTCAAGGGGAATTATGTGGACATTATCTACTTGATTAAATTAAGTAATTCCAACAACCTGTTTTTTCCATTGATGTTAAAGAAGTCATGTGTCGACACTTATTCTGAAATCCATGATCGAATTTCAGGTTTTCACGACCTATTCCAATGAGGACTACGACAGAAGGAATGATGACGTGGACCCTATGGCTGCTTCGGCTGAGTATGAGCTGGAGAAACGGGTGGAGAGGCTGGACCTGTTCCCTGTTGAACTGGAGAAAGGTTGATCAATTTTTGGGATGAATGTTGAATGGCAGTAGGATTTATGTCATATATAATACGGTACATCTTTTGATTTGTATTTCTACAGATAATGAGGGTTTGGGGATCAGTATTATAGGAATGGGTGCTGGAGCTGATATGGGCCTCGAGAAGCTTGGCATATTTGTCAAGACTGTCACCGACGGAGGAGCGGCTCATCGGGACGGCAGGTAAACCTCACAAAGGCCAATATGCACATAGGAGATTATTTCTCACATAACTTTGGTAAATCTCATTCAACATTGTTTCGCACAGGATCCAAGTGAATGATTTGATAGTGGAGGTGGATGGGACAAGTCTGGTTGGTGTGACGCAAAGTTTTGCGGCCTCCGTTTTGAGAAACACATCTGGGACTGTCAGGTAAGACTAATGGAATGAATGCCACTACGATAGACAGCATATTTGATATATCAAAGAGACTTCCATACCTGGATGACGTTCATGAAACACAAGCTTCATCATCAGAACAATCTAGTCTAATTATCCTAATTATGTCCAGATTTTGATGTTTCAACAATACGTTTAAAACGATGTGGATCCGGATTGAATCCACATTAATTAAAGGTAAAAATAGACCGAAAATACTTATTCTAAATGCAAATTTTCACACCAAACACGAAATAATACATCGTTGAAAAAGATCATTCAGCTTCTAGTCTGTTTTTTCACCGCAGTAAGGTTATTTTAATCGTAAGTTATGAGTATTATTAAAATGAAATCCTGTAATCCTATTCATTATTTCAATTTTTCAAAACATATATCTCGTACGGGGTAGGGATGTCTTATATTGTTGTATCGGCTATTTACCGCTTTATTGTCTCCTCGACTATTGTAAGTCGCTTTGGATAAAAGCGTCTGCTAAATGACTAAATGTAAATGTAATGTAAAATGTATAAACACGATCATCTTTTATCCAGGGCAATACAATAAAATCTATTAATGTGTTAAGTAATAAGGTGCTCTTTCACCAATAAGAGAACGGTTTATTCTAAAGTCACTTAAATTACACATATGGGATAGTGAAAATGTGTTATATGTAGTAAATGAAATTCCTGTTCGTTAAAGGCATAGTTCACTATTTACTAAACTTTTAAGTTGCTTTGAGCCTGTATAAACCTCTTTTTGTCTTGATGATGACCAGGAGATATTTGGATAAATGCTTCTAACCAAACAGTTCCTGTTTAACACAAAATGAGATATTTTGAAGTATGTAGGGCAGCAAAATGTTCTCGAGAACTTTTGAGTACCGTTTTATATGTCCTATTATGATAGTCAGGAGCGTTTGTTTACACACATTCTTCTAAATAACTCTCTCCCAATCATTTTTAAAGATTTGAACTACTAGACAGTAAGAGTAGTTTTAATAAGTTCAGGGAGTAAAAATGTAGTTTTTGTGTCGTAACTGTCATAAGAATGTTCATCAGTGAATGAACACTTCTGTTTCTAGCCGACGGGTTTCCCTCATGCGTTCATCATTAGTAATGAGGGTCAGTGTGACAGCTGTAATTATGATGTGTGACAAAGATTGTATTTAACAGAGAAAAATACTGGGTCCTATTATGAAGTCTGAATGTTTATGGGGGAAGGCAGAACAAGACTGAGAAAAGACACTGGGTGAATCAGACACGCACAGCGTAGAAACAGACAAAAACCATGAAACTGAGGAAGGATTACATATGGGAAACAAAAGGGATTTATGAGAGCCAATTTTGAAAGAAAACCAGATAAAAAAATACCACATTGAATCAAATTAGACATTCTATTGCTGTGTTTACTCCAAACACCAAATACATGCGAAGTCAATGCAAAGATGTAAATAGACGCAAACTTGGCACAAAGAACTCATTGAGACCTACTGTTTAAAGAATACACTCTTAAATATTTTTAGATTTTTTGTGAAATAATGTACACAAAAAATACAATTTGAAGCTTAAAAAAGATCTCAAAATTTTCAACTATAATTCACCAAAAATATAGATGTATACTGCACATGTTAAATATATGTTTCTTTTTTTCATTATGTAAACTTTAAAAAAAATTGTACATTTAAAAATAAAATTGAGTTTTAATCAATTCTTGTCTCACATTTTTTAATAGTTTTAAAAAGATTGCATTAAGGCAATTTAACCATTTATTTTTGTGATATCAACTAGGCCACATGAATATCAAACTTTTCCAGCGTATTGTTTGAGACTGGGTTGAATATGGCAAGAGCCCCATATGCTATTGAAAACCAGAAATGTTATTTTGTATAATTGAATAACTTTTTTTTGTCAAATATTTTAGGGGTTGCTGTTTTTTTGAAACACAATATTTAGAGGATGAAAAAAGTTTAAGTTGTAATTCTGTAGCTATGTTACACAAGATAAAGTAACATCAATTCCAAAATAATAATGCATTTTTTTAAATGCACATAAAGCATACATTTGTATACATTGCACATTTAAAATATCATTTGAATCGGTTCATCAAAAAGGATTGTATTTCCCCCTCAAAGGTGAGAATGAAATTAAAATGAAGTCATTTTTATCCTGGTCTTGTATCATTCTTGCAGGTTTATTATTGGCCGAGAGAAACCAGGAGAGCAGAGTGAGGTGGCACAGCTCATCCAGCAAACCCTGGAACAAGAGCGCTGGCAAAGAGAGATGATGGAGCAACGATACAGCAACTACATGGGGGATGAGGAAGAGGTGCGTGAGCAAGGCCTTTAAATGCACATCGTTGTTAATACATGTCGTCAAATTTGTTCCTGTCCTTTCTAGGCGGGTGAATATGGCACCGATGAAGAGGAAGAAGAGGAGATGAGCCCCACGTACCCAAATGCCATAGAAGTGTTCGATCTGGCTGAGAATGAAGACATGTTGTCACCGGTCGAAGCAGACCCGGAGAAGCTCGCCCACAAATATAAAGAAGTAAGACAAACCATCTTGCTCCGTGAAAACATGTTTGTGTCTTCACTGAAAAATATGTGTTGTTGGATTTCTTCATTTGATCGTGTACATCAGTTCCACATGATTATGTTGTTTTAACTTTACTGCAAATTTCAAGAAACAACTTCATTTAATTTTGTGAACCGATGGCCAAGATCAAAATAAGCAATTAACACAAAAATCCAATTTTTGCTTCACTGCAATGAAGTTGTGTAGTTAAACTTGTGTACTTCTTTTTGTACAGTTGCAGATTAAACACGCTGTGACTCAAGCTGAGATCCAACAGCTCAAGAGGAAGGTAGGATTTTCTTCCATGTTCAGATAACTCAATAAAATTGTGTCATCTCAACCGCAAAATATGTCGTTTTTTATTGCAACATATTATTAAGATGTAATACAATTGCATTGTGTGTAGTTGTGTGTGAGGAGAACGGATGATGTCAAAATATTGCACACACACAGACAAAAGTGGGTAGTTCAAACCAGCTGTCGCATGATTTAATTGAAGGTTTTTCTTTTGGAAATTGTTGATATTTGAACAAATTTTTTAAAGAAACGTAAATCAATTGCGTGGAAGCGGTGTACATGGTTACACTTTTTACATTTTTTCAGTGTAGAATGTACATGATGTAGACCAAAAACAAGAGAGGATCAACAAAATATTGACGGAGGGATCAATCTGATGTTAAAGGGATCCAAAAACCAAACTTCTATCAACATTAACTCACATTTCAGTTCCACATTACTATACGTTTCCTTGTTCTTATGAAGATATTTGGAGGAATGCTTGTTTTTGGTTACCATTGAAAACCAATGGAAATAAATAAATATATATATATTTGTATATAATGTTTAACAGAAATGTTGTTTTGTATAATTGAATAACTTTTTTTTGTCAAATATTTTAGTGGTTGCTGTTTTTAGAAACACAATATTTAGAGGATGAAAAAAGTTAAAGTTGTAATTCTGTAGCTATGTTACACAAGATAAAGTAACATCAATTCCAAAATAATAATTTATTTTTAAATTTTTTTGAATGCACATATAGCATACATTTGTATATATTCTGGGACTACCATTATTCTGGGACTACCATTGGACTATTAACAACTACCAATGTTAATTTTATAAGAACTGCTTGGTTACAATTAATCTTCCAAATATCTTTGTGTTAATCAATAAAGAAATCTATACCAATTTGGAACTAGAGAGTGAGTAATTCAAGACAGATTTGTATTTTTGAGTGAACTTTCCCTTTAATCTTGAATACCTGTACAATAGTATTGCATTCGTATCTCTTCTAATTGATAGAATTTGCTTGCTTTATTCATATAGTATTATTGGAATGGGTGCAGGAGCTGATACGGGTCTCGAGAAGGCCCAGAAGAGATTCACTGGACAGACTCTATACCTTTCCCTGATAGATGTTTAATCTAGTTATGATCCAGTTATTTCATTGACCAAAAATATCATGTTATTCTTTTTGTGTGAAGCTGAACCATGCAGACCAGGAGAAGCAGCGCTGGCGTGCAGACAAGGCTCAGATGGAGCGTAACATGCAGGAGAACCGGGAGCGTATGGAGAAGCTGGAGGGATACTGGATGGAGGCGCAGAGTTTGTGTCAGGCCGTGGATGAACATCTGAAGGAGACGCAGGCTCAGTATCAGGCTCTGGAGCGCAAATACAGCAAAGCCAAACGTCTCATTAAAGAATATCAACTAAAGTAAGAGATAACACATTCTGTACACCAGTCAAGAGTTTCCCCACACTATCTCACTATTGACATTTTTGTCATGAAAAAATCATGTATGTTTACTAAATGATGTATACAATAATAATAATAACATATACATTTTCTAAAATATTATTCCGAGTTTAATTCCTATTGATGGATTCTGTTTCTGGTGCATGTAGGGAGATCGAGTTTCTGAAAAAGAAAACAGCTCTGCAGAAAACTGCGGAAGAAACCGAGGCAAATATAGAAGAAACAGAACAACCCCAAGACAAGGTAAAGTGTCTTTACAGTGTATGATACATTACAACTTAATAAACATATTTATATACATTTAATAACATTACAATGTACACACATGTGAATAATAAAGGAGAATTTAGTTTTGAAATAAATTAAATAAGCTGTTTAAAGTATGGGTATATGTAAGTAAAAAACTCAGGGTTCTCCCAGAATTCGATCAGAATTGTTAAACAAATATTTTTAAAAATATTTACATGAAATATTAGTAAATCTTAGAGGAGTTGTTTATCATTTGCTTTAATATTTTGCTGTTTAATTCTTTTAAAAGATTTCATTTAGTAAACATAACTGTGTATTTCTGTGATACACACTAGACCACATGAATAGTTACGGTTTATGTCTCTATCCACAGGTAACAGAACTCGAGTCACAGGTTGAGGATCTCAAGACAACGGATCCGTCGTAAAATAAATAATGTTATAAACGTACTGATAAAAAAACGAAGGAGAGAATCAGTATTTAGAGAATCTATAATGGTGTTGGTTTAGTTCTTGTCGGTAAGCCCCACATGAGTTTTATAACCCCACACCTTCATTTTAGGATTTCCATTTCTTTATTCTTACTATTGTGAATAATACAGTTATCCCACAGTGTTTGCTTTCAAGGCCCTTTGTATTTACCCTCCATGTAGAAATATAGATTCAGACCACGTTGATGGTTGTAAAACTCTTATCTAAGCGAAATGTGTGAGTTACATTACCAACTTTTAATGAACTAAAAGTAAAAGTTTAGATGCCGATGGGCACAGGGTCCAAAACTGCCTCTGATTCAGAAATCAGTTTGTCTTTTTTTTGTAACTTAACATTTAGATGACATAAAAGACATCCTTTGTGACAAAGTGGTAAGCAATGAGAATCAAATATTCATCTCATATTCTGGTTACTTCATTTCGCTCGGCCTTACTTAATGGTCATGGTTTATTTCAGATGCCTCTCTTCTACCTATAGCAGTCCACTATACCTCTCGTGCAAGGTTTTGGTGACTTGAACCTTAAAAACCAACTGCTGCCTTTTTCTTAGTATAACTTCAGTGTTTCCCTAACCCTCAGTGTTCAAGTCTTTACAATTTCTTGAAAGGCCTCCATGCCACACGGTGTTAAAACTTAAACAGGATTATGAGATCGACCCCCATGCGTGTATATTTCTATCTTTCTTTTTTTACATGAGTGTCGTTCATGTTGACATTGAGTACAGGGTGGATCTGTTAGACTCACAATAGTCAGAAATCTTTGTATTCCTGGAACCTGCCTCATTGATTCTTTAGGATTCTGAAATTTAAACAGCACAATATTCTCACGCAAGCGGCAATAAAAGTTTGCTTCGGTTATGCCAACAAATGAACTCAATAATGTGAAATGTACGAAGGAACCAACATGATCGTGATTGTAGTACGTATAGAAGTCACTACTTGTCTTTCAACAGACATGAAATAAATCAATGAGGCATGAAAACCATTTAGTTTTTCAGCGCCAACCTTGTATGGTAAACACACAACTTAATGGTTTGTTAATGTGATTTTATGAAATAAACAGTTGTGGATTTATAACAAATGTTTGCTTGTCTTCAAACGGTACGGGAAGGTCTTAACTGTGGTTCAGCAGCTTGGAATAAATCTGGGAAGGGAGGAAAAGATCACTGCAGGGATGCAAAACCTGGAAAAGTCATTGAATATGAAGATGTCATTTTTTAGGCCCGGAAAAGTTTCGAAAAATGATTTAACCCATGAAGTTTTGAAAGAAGTCATGGAAATTGGTTTGATAAACTAAATGGATTGTCTCTTGATTTAAGATGGGGTTGGGGAATTTGAACATGGGTTTTTCTTATTCTTTCACACATACTTTTACATTTTTAAAACAGGTCAAGGATATTAACACTAATTGAAATTTACTGGTGAAAATGTTTATGAACCCTGTCACTAATAATTTAAAAAGACAGAACCACTAGAGGGAGCAATTGTGTAGGTTTACTTTATGCTGTATTAAAACACTATAGAAAGGGTTTTCTGATTGATAAAAAAATGTGTCACATTCACAATAATTTTAAACCAATAGCTATTTAAGTGTGACATTTGTTTCATTTAGGCAAACAAGTTCCTTGGGATACGATTTTAAATCATTTAAGTTTTGGGAAACTTGAGTCAAATGTTTTTCATTAAATTAAAAACCTTTGACCTGAAGGTGTATGACTTAATGTCTGAAACGAGTGTAATGAACAATATAATTTAGCAAACATGCATGTTTAACATGACCAAATTTACATTTTATTAAAACCATTTTGGAAATGGATCACTGAATATTGAAGAAAGAACAGCTAATACGAGTAAAGAGTTCCTTCAAATTCTTTTAAAAAACCTTAGGAAGCTGCTTGAGATAATTACAAAAGTGTTTTTTTTTAGATGGAAATGTTGTTGTGTTACAGTGATGATAACATTGCATACATAGGAACACAATTCATTCTCCTCACACTTAAAAGTGCATCAGAACGCCTTCCTTTTAGGAGGCTATTTAATGAGAGGATGGAAATACAAATATTATGTTACAATTTCTTTAGATGAGAATGATCAAATAATCAAAAGACTTTATTCCCTATAACATAAGGACATAAATCCAAAAACCTCATTAAACTTCAACGCCAAATCAACTTGTGTTTTCTGCAATGTTATAAACGAAACGGAAATGTTCATGCATCTATGCAAAATATATTTGTCCTCCCGTTCATGAAAAATGCCAATCAGCTTTATGAAAAGTTATTTTGACAGGTTAATGCAAACTTTGAGGGGGGATCCCGGACACACTTCCAACTTTCAAAATGGAAAGGCTTCATTCTTATATACACATCCGAAACCATACCGAATTTCTGCAATTCTGAAATGATTCAACTCTCATTTAAATATCATGTCTGACAATTAGGCATTTCGTAAATATTAAAACATATTTCTGACTGAGACCAGTCCATTGATTCTCAAACCCAAATCCGTGAGCCAAACCTTGTCTTAAAAAACGCTTCAGCAACAGATCGATAATTTGCAGCAGTAAAAAGATATTGTCAAACTTTTACATGACATTGGTGTATTCGTTAGCCCCATCTACTGTAGAACCGAGTGCATTTTCTGGAGATGTCGGGTTAGGTGGTACCTCCGGGTAAAGCTTTTTCCACACTGACCACAGGGGAAAAGCTTTGTACCGACGTGAAGCTGTTGGTGAGCCTTGAGGCTCTGCGGTCGACTGAAGCTCTTCCCGCAGTCTGGACACTGGCACGGCCGAACCCCCGAATGCTTCTGCTCGTGCCGCCTCAAATCTCCGGACTGCCTGAAACTTTCCCCGCACTGCGCGCAGAGGAATGGCTTTTCACCCGTGTGCGTGCGGAGGTGCACGTTCAGCTGTCCCGAGTGCACGAAACTCTTCCCGCACTGTTGACAGGTGTAGGGTTTTTCACCTGTGTGGATGCGCTGATGTTGCTTCAGGCTGTTGAACCAACTGAAGGCCTTACCGCAATCCGGGCACAGGTACACCCTGTCGCCCTGCTTAAAGCAGCTGTGGTTCTTAAAGCCCTTGATCGTGGTAAAGCTCTTGGAGCACTGGTTGCAGCTGTGCGGCTTCTCACCCGAAGGAACGTCGTCTTTGAAGTTCAGATATTTGGTGCTCATCTCGGGGTGGTGTCGCCGGATGTGTTTGTAAAGGTAATGCTTGCCCGTGAAGGAGAAAGAGCAGTAGGTGCAGAGGAATATGGTGTCGCTCTCCGAAGTCGAGCTCTGATGGAGGGCTTTCCGCCGTGAGTGGCTCTGCTGGTGCCGCTTCAGTCCGGAAGATTGGGCGAACGACTTGAGACAAAGCGTGCAGCAGTAGGGCTTCTCCTTGGAGTGGATGGTGCGCTCATGGCGGCGAAGGTTACACAAACGGTTAAAGCAAAGGTTACAGCTGAAGCAGTTGTAAGGTCTGTCTCCCTGCTGAATGCACTCATGGTCCTTCAGAACATCAAAATGATCAAAACCTTGTTGGCATTCGGCGCAGACATGTTGGAAAGTGGGTTCTTCTTGCGATTCCTCCGACTCTTGTTGAGCTCTTTCAGTACACTGGTGAGATTTAAGTAACTCGGCATCAGGAAAGCTTTGTTTACATTCAGAGCACACTGCTAAAGCCGCCTCATCTGTGGCCTTATGTTTATTCTTCGGTGGTCGGCCACGCGGTCGTCCGCTAGGCACTTTAGTAGGACGCATCGTGCTTCTCAAGCGGCTTTTCGCAGACCTGACGGGAGGTTCGTAGGGTGGGTCGGACTTATCAAAGCGAGCCACCTCATTCTCAGCTACGAGCGAGCTATTCTCAACTAACCTGAGGTACTCGTCGTGATGATGCCGCTTGAGATGTTGGAATAAATTGAGTTTGGAGACAAAAGAGAAAGAACACTTGGTGCAGGGGAAAATATCAGAAGGTGCGTCAGCATCGTCAGCATCTATTGGCTTCTCCTCTTCATTATGATGGGTCTGTTGGTGTCTCTTCAACCCCGTGGCCTGACTGAAGCACTTCCTACAGCGGCTGCAGCAATAAGGCTTTTCCTTGAAGTGTATGGTGCGCTCGTGTCTCTTCAGATGACAAGACCTCAAAAAATTACGGCCACACTCTCCGCACTTATTCGTTTCTCCTGAGACTTCCATTGCACAGTTTGCAGCTTCGCTGATGAATATTTGGGACAAACCTGTGTTGTTTGATGTTTCAAGGTCATGGGTGGATAGTCCGTTCAGTGTTGAATCTTGAGGCAGGCGGTTCTCCCCCATAGGCTGCACCTGGCTTGGAGGAAGTGCATCGGAGGCAAGGAGACACCGGTCTACATCTAGGACCGGCAAGTGGTCGATGGACGTATGTGGATGTGTCTGTAGGAATTGGGCGTACTGATCTGGATGCGAACGTTTTACATGAACATGCAGATAATAAGATGTTGGGAAGGAATAACAGCAATGAGGACAAGGGCAATCTTCAGAGGACTGTCCTTCCGTTTTCCCTTTAAGAAATAAACAAATCAGTAAAATTTCAGATTGCGTTTTACTTTCCCAATTGCCATTTTTCCAATCTTGTCTTTAGAAATTACATTACTATTTTCATAACAAAAAACATTTAAATTACAAGATCATTTTGACTGTAACAACAGAACAAAGTTGTTTTTGTTAAAAGTCTACTTGCATTTAATATCGATATTGGTAACTGGACTTTTATTTTGACGGTGGACTTTAATATTGATGACTTGATATTATCAATGCATGACTGACAGAAGCCTCTCTCAAATAAAACAGTAAAATGAACACTTGGTGGAGATTAAGCACAAGCAGATTACATATTTAAACTTCGGCTGAATACTTATTAAAGCTTTTCATGGCCAAATAAGTAACAGTTTCAGTATCTAACTTTCAAGTCAAAGTCCACTGCTGAATACCTTGAACTATTTTTGTAAAAGCTGAAAGTTGCTGATTAATTAATATATTATACATTTTATGTACTTATGTTATTAAACCTGCATTGCATTTACACTTACATTGTTATTAATGTCAAGAAAGTCATGATAAAATGTTGAATTGGATATTCACACAAAGTAATTTTTTTAGACAGACAATATTATGATTTAATTTACCACAGCGGGCCCACTATAATATTTAAGGGTACATTTACCAAGAGGGTTGCGTTTTCTGTCCCAGATCTTATCCCAGGTGGTGCCAAGTCCTTCTGCGTATTCTTCAGAATACCAAACTCTTAATTCCTGACCTGGGCTTATAGATCGACAACACCGAAACAGAACCTGTCCATTGTGCTGAAATGCGACAACATTCTGCTCCATCTCACTTCTTGAGCACACCACATACCTTGAACAAAACACAAAAATAATTAACAAAAAAAAAACACCAACAATTGAAAATTCAAGAGCAGAAGTGCTTACTTCATCCAGTTTGAGTGGGTATCTCTCTCTACATCTATGTAACTATACTGATTATTTTCCCTGCAAACCTAGTCAGAGAAAACGGCAAGTTCAGAGAAAATGGCAAATCCTGTTACAGTAAAAAACAAAATGCAAACAGAATAGTTGACACTTACTACCCAAGAATGTGAACTTTGTAATGCCTTTTCCTCGCTGGTCGCCTCTCCCTCAATAGGTCCAAAGTGCATCCCCAAAGGCACAGTCTGACCTTGATTGAAAACTCCGAGTCCTGCGTTGGGAACATTTGATCTGCCTATTACCAAACCTTGAGGGAGTGTTAAGAGAGCCCTCTGAGGAGTCCCCTTAGTCGCTGGTGAGTCGTTTGTAAATAACGGCAACCCATGAACATCACACCTATCTACAAAGGGCTGATGGCACGCCTCACAATCTGTCAAAAATTAACAAGGTTTATTAAATAAAAAGGTGCAACAGGTCCAACGGGCAAATAACCACATATAGAATGAAAGTTTGGTTCTCATGAAGTATGTCTGTGTTCTTGGTATATTGACTTTTTCTTTGCAAACACATGTGTGGGAGCTTGGAAAATATTTAAATGCATTCTTAAACTTTAAATGAATAAAAATATTTGAAAATGGCATAAATTAATTGTGATTAATCACATCCAGAATTAAAGTTTGTGTTTATCTAATGCATGTCTGTGTAGTGTACGTCTAAACTGCTAACTTCTAAACACAACCACATACATGTGTATAGCTTAAGAAAGTATCAAGTTGTATTATTCATTCAAATAACATTTATTTTTATTTTCTTAAATGTGTGTATTTATAACAACAGACGAATTTTGTAAACACACACTCTGGATGCGAATAATCCCTATAATTTGATTTGACAGGCATAATTATGAGTACCACATACAGTTATAGTTTTTGAAAACTTCTACAATAAAGTTAAGCTGCTTTAATCGATTGTGTGATTAAATCGTTTGCAAAATAAAAGTTTGTTTTTACATAATATATGTCTGCGTAGTGTATTTAATGATTGTCGTATATATAAATACATTCAAATGTATCTATATATATATAAGAAAAATATAAAGATCACATTGTTTTATTTATTAAATAAATGATTGATTAATCTAAATAAAACAGTTTAAATAATAAAATATAAACATGAATAGATCCTGAATATATATACGTGTAAGTGTGGATGTATGGGTTTATAAATACATATTCATTATGTATAAAACACACACTAATATTGTGTTAACTCTACCATAATCAAATAAAACAGCATTACAAATATTCAAATATTCAGCATGTTATGAACGTACAGTAATGTTGGTCATTAAACGTGTTTTCCTCTTGTGTGACAGTCACTAAACAGTTAGTAACAGAGCCTTGAATCTCCAAATTCTGGTCATCGCTTGGTGGTAAATCTGTTGGGAAGCAAATGCAAAGACGGTGAGTAAAATATAAGTAAAATATAATCAATAAGATGCATTCACAAACATATTGTCATATACCATCTACTATCATTGTTAAAAGAGATTTTTTTTATATTATTATTTAATTATTTCAAGAACAACAAATGGGCAATTCCATAAAAATATCAACTTTATAATGAAAATAAATAGCTTTTTCCAAGGATTTTAGTATACTTATAGCACAGATGTCACCAATACCAATGTGTGGTCTCTCTTTAAGTTTTTACAGCATTATTTTTATTTTAAGTTCATGATTTTTCATGTTTAAAGATACTTTCTGATTATCACATCCATAACGCTACATTTTGCTCATTAATATTAAAATATAGTCATTATTTTATATTCTATAAAGAATTTAATGGACATTTTTATTCTGATTTGTGCATTTTAATTTACACCAATCTTTATTTATATACTCTTTATAAATAATGAGTAAAAGGAAAAATTTAAATTAAATAAATAGTATAAAAAATTGCATAAAGATTACAAAAAAAGACTCTTTTAAATACTACAAAAATACTTTCCAATTCAAAAACATGTATTATTTGCTGGAAAACATGCAGTTATGAATGTTAATATTGATAATAAATAAAATAAAAATAAACTATAACGTTCTCATGCAAAAATAAAGTAAAATAACATCTTATTCTTAATAAACAAATAAACATGACATCACATTTGTAAACATAACATGATTACGTCACATAAATATGGCTCAGGGTCTCAAGAAACAGAATGTAAACAAAAGGTTCTTAAGATGTTTCTTGTCACCTCGTTTTAACATTTAAAAGCATCTTTTAAGACTCTTTTAAGAGATTAATGTGTAAACTTGAGCTGCTTGCTGCTGCAGATAGTTTGAAAAATGTGAACTGTGTTCAGAGAGCTCACCCACCTGGACTGTCCGACGACATGTTGAATTAAAGCTCGCAGCAGAACTTTAAGTGTGTGAACAGAAGATATTAAAGTTGAAAGGTTAAAGGTTAAACTTGTGTGTGTTAATGTGATGCTAACTAGCCCCTGTGATGGCTAACTCTGGACTTCATCTAAACCGGAAGTCGTCATCCGTCGTCATGCGGCGTCGGCTTGTGACGTCATCGGGAACCCTTTTCTCTTAAAGGGGACGTTTATCAATCATTTTTATAGAATAATGTTTTTGTGTGTTTATGTATCTGATTTTATAATGAATTTAATTATTTTTACTTTGTTAATTTTACTTCTAGTCTTTTAAAGCTGTTTTTGCCTTAATTAGATAAGAAATTAATTTAATTTATTTTAAGCAATACAATTTCAGCCCTTGTAATTTATCTTTGTATGTTTATTTTTTATTATAATGTTTGTTTGTTTGTTCTTGATATTTTGATATTGTTTAATTCACTTAAATAATAAACAGTGCTATCTTTAGCCTGATTTATACTCTGTGGTGGAAATATTTTTAATATTTTTTAAAAACATTTTTATGAATAAATAAATAAATAAAATAATAAATTAATCAATTAATAAAAGCTTTACTTTAAGGATGTTTTATTTCGTTTTATTTGGAATAGAAAATAATATATAATATGCGATTTCATTATTATATTAGTAACATACTGAATCTACATATACAACTACGAGATATAACTGTAACCTCTATTTATTTTCTTTTTTTTTATAATTTATTTAAGTTAATATTTCCTTGAATAACAAATAAATCAAATTTTTTTATTACGGCTCTGAAGAATAGGACTTAGACAATTTTGTTCATTTAGGTTATCTGAATTGCCAATCCCATCTTTATAAATGTTGACGGTCGAAATCTTATAGAAAGTATTCTCTAGACAATCCACTCCTCCAAACATATTTTACAATAAAATAAATTATATAAATTTAGCAGTAGAATGGGAATAATTCATGACAAAACATGACTTTTTGTACTTATTTATGACCAAAGGTGGGAGCACTAAGCTTTCTGTTCTGTGTGTCTTAAGGATTTGCAAACTTTTTTTAAAACATAAAGACTTCAGAATGTGACTTTAGACGGTTTAATTGGAAAGTTTAGTAACAGTAGGGCTGTAGAATGATTAACAGCGATTAATCACATTCAGAATAAAAGTTGTGTTGACATAATGCATGTCTGTGCAGTGTGCATAATTCTTTTATGTATATATATTATATGCATATGTTATATGAACACAAACACTCCTTCATTCTACATGTGATTCATCGTGATTAATCGCTTTTCGAAAGATTTCGAAGATGAAACTTGATTTAAGGAATCAAACAGAAAAAAGTTAATGCATCGAATGTACGTAAAAAACATCACGGGGAATAAAGTGACCGAGCAGCATCATGATGAGAGCTGAGGGTTCTATCCTGACTGATGACATCATCACAAGAGTCTTGACCACAGCAGGGACACTTCTTTCCATAAATTTGTGATCCCTCTTTTATTTCGCACAGCTGGAGAATCACCGGGTCGAGTAGGCCACATGAAGGACCGGCAGTGTGAAGTACCAACCTTAAAAACTTCCATGTGCTGCCGATATGAAAATGACAGCTTTGGAATGAATAAAAGACTTTTGTGGACTTTTGTGACAATTCTAATCACATCAAGTATATTTACATCATTTACAAACATGAGATGTACATTGCATGGCTAATGTATTTTGAATAGGTGGTGTTTTTATCATTCAAAAATGTATGCAGTTGATATCTCACACTTTATGGTATAGTCATCATGAGTCAATGATTTTTTGTCTTTTTTCCGTGGTCCCTAGTCCAGGTTTCACAGCATGTTTGATAGGCCATCTAGGTAACCTTTTAGAACCCCCATGCCACCCCGCCAATTCTTTGTTTTTTGGAACACCCTGGGAAAGTGCTACCCTAATGCAGAAAGTTCAACAGGATGAATGCTTCAGGTCTTCGCTTCCTCTGTGTTGTTCATACAATGGCCATACAGATGTAGAATGTAACATAAACATATCTCAGAGGCGAGTCTGTATTCCAAAGAAAGTTCTTGACTTCTTGTATGTTTTTTTATGGGCCGGATCTTGATTGTGTGTTCAGCTATCATTTTTATGTGGATTTTGATGTTAATTTTAACATTTCTAGCACAGCAGAACAAGTTTCATTTTTCATTTATTGGTACTTGATTTTAAATAGGATCCCCTATATGAACAAAATATCAAGGACCGCTTGTATACAAGAATGTCTAGAAAAATAAAGATCGGGCCTAAACCTCTCTAAAGTTTCAGTATGGCAAATTTATATGCTGGAGTTTGGTTTTGCATGAGAGCAGACAAATTTTCTTCGTTTTTTATTAAATTCGTCCTGACCACAATGAAATTTGCCATCTATAATCTTTAAGGAATCTTTGGCAGCTTAATTTATTTATTATTAATATTCATTTTATTTATTATTTATTAAGAAAATAAAGACACAGATCCAGTTTTAAGACTTTGAATCTCCAGGCTATTAAAACTACTCGATCATTGCTGTGATGTTGGAAATAAGCATTTGATTGTTTTAAATATTTTCTTGAAGCCATCAGAACTATATTCTTGGGTTTTACTCATTGTGATGAATGATTTAGGAAATTTGGGTACTGTGATACTTACATAAACTTTTCTGATGATCAAGAAGTCTTGACTGGACAATATTGATGGGATATTTACTTGGGAAGTTATTTACTCTGAAGAATTCTTAAGGAAGCCAAGAATTGTGGCCAGGGTGTGTTAGAGAAAAATAAAGCTGACCACATTAAAAGCAGATCAAATAAGCTATGACCCAATTTCACAGGTGGAAAACAGACCCCATGCATGTCCAATAGTCGTAATTTAAGAATGACCTTCGTTCATTTGTTTGTATCCAATGCCCTTTACAAAAGAGCAGGCTTAAGCTTTCAGCTTTAAGTGGCAACAATAAGAACCCTCTCCAGAGCTTAGTTTACAAGTGGGAATAGTATTGACATGTGAGATGCTCTCTAAAAGCAATTATATAGAAGTAACTGTAGCAGTGAGATGAAATGCAATACACTATAATAAATGTGACCAGGAATGTGGAAACAAGCACATTAAACTTCATCAATTATAGTTTACATACTGGAGTTCACATGAACCCAGACAACCGTTTTTATATTTTGGTTTCGGATTTCGGTAAAGACAAATTCAATTAAAATGACATCTAAAGTATAATGAAACTTATGCGTTTTCTTATTTCCATTAAATCAGTTTAAGTCCCGGAAATGAAAAGTTTTAGAACACCAGAAATATTCCAAAAAATGAACTGTTCGGCATAATGTCACCTCAAAAATCTCATCTATATTTTACAATTTCTAAATGGACTCAAAAATGTTTGGTGACACACGGTTGGGTCAGATGTGAAAATTTGAGTTCTATTTTGTATGGTATCTAAATGAAATGTCTTCCAGACAACATTTGCCCCGAAGCTGCTGATGGTCGTCGACTGACCAAAGCAGAGCCTGAGGGAGCCTGGTGGAGCTGGTGGGATGTAGGGCCAAGGTGGAGATGAGGGAGGCAGGAGGCAAGTTGGAGCCTCTGGGTTGGAGGGTTGAGGTAGAGGCCGAGACCGTTTGGAAGCGGACACTTGGGAAACTCCATCTTTGAGGGAGCTGACAGCTGGAGACCCCGGAGCTCGTCCTATTCCATGGTGTTGGCATACTGAGGGCAAGCCGAGGGGACTTGCAAGGGCTGGGTGGGTCCAGCTTGTATGTGAAAGAGATGGGCGGGCCTATCAGGGACATGGAAGAGAGGAGGGACCAGTGGGGATGTGGGAGAGATGGGCTGGACCGGTGGGGTCATGTAAGACGTGGGTGGGACTAACAGGGACGTGGAAGACCCGGGGATGTCATTTGGGTCCGAGAACTGTTTGGGTATAAGCGTTCATGCAAATATCTTTCTCTTGTACTACAAAGGGAACCACATTTTTCCAAAGGTGTTCTTGAAGAGTTCAGCCTTATAACGCCTGAACGGTGCAGCAGGGTCACAGGTTCAGGACGGCGGCGTGAAACTGAGGAACGAGGCGGGATTGTGTTTCCTTTGGTGTGATTGGGTTGACTCTGGATGAGAGAGATGCTCCACTTTAATCTACTTCCACCTCAGTCTGAAGGAAAGCTTTGATCTGCTCTCAGCCTGGAGTCTGAGCCTGAGACAAATCCTAACAGATTGTTTCATATTTATTTCTCACCTGCTTGAACATGTATTGTCAGATATTAAATATAAGTGAGCTCATCCGGATTATGCAAGGAGTGTCTGCCAAGGTGTTGCCGTGGCACAGTAAGGAAATGTCTACAATATAAAATGTAATTATAAATAATTTTTTAAATAACACATTTGGTTTTAGTAAAGAACAATACATTTACAACACGTTATTTCTTGGGAGAACAAATATTGATTTTCATCTTTAATTCTGTTAAATACAATGTTTTCGCAGTTGCTTTGAAAAAGTGATCTGATTACTCATTTCAAAGCTAACTTTACAGATCTTGAAATTGTATTTTGACCAGTAATGTCAATTTAACATTGGTTTTAAAGCTACATAGCACTTTGTCGCCACCAGCATAGAGTGTAGAACGAACATTTATGAAGTCTTCTTTAGCTGACACTATGTGGATTATAACTGAAATATTGGTCAGATTAGAGTACCAGAGTACATAGTGTACTGTAACCTATTTTTGTCATTAAATATGTACAGTAATGTACTGTAAAATATTTTTCAAGTATAATCCTGTAAAATGTTAAGGCCTATGGGAAAATATATATGCAGCACTGTTATTCCTTTGTACTGTTATTAAATTTACATGAACACTTATTCGTCTTTTAAAATATTCGAGTGATTCATAGGGGAGGGAATCAAACACACAAACTGGTCTCGGGGTTGGTGCCACTACCCGCCCACACCTTGGCCTACATAATCTTGATGACAAACTTTGCTTTTAAAAAAGTTATTCTGAGTTGAAAATAAATTAAAGAAAAGGAAGCTGAATTGATCAACAGTACTTTTTATAGTTATGAGAAATACAGTAATTGTATGCTCTACATATAAATACAGTAGGTATGCGTTAAGAGTATCTTTCTGGCATAAAGCTGCCAGGTAGTTACTTAAAAAAAATTACAGCAACCTTCTAAAATTGAATAATGTTTAAAAATCAATACATTCTTTTCAATGTAAACTGAAATTTTGTGTGTTTTCACATTTTACACAAAAAAATTTTTACATTTAAAAGCTTTGACATGAAGTAAAAATACTATGTGAATGTGTTAAATATAATGTTTATGTAAGTACAAAAATAACTACATTTATGAAAGTATTTCTATTAGAAATCACCAAAAGTATAGCAATGAAATATTTTTCATAACATAAAACATTTCATAAGTATTAAACTTATTGATTTGCAAATATTTGTTAATTCATGAGAAACTAACTGTTGGGTTTGCTGATTTTATTTGATGTTTTGCACTATGAGTTGATGTAATATGTCTATGTAATATGTTTAAATGTTGTATTTTAGTTTAAGATTTTTAGTTTTGTATTTAGTTTTTTCTTCCATTTTATTAACAGAGCCACGTGAAATATTTTAACGATGAAGGGTTATGAAAGAGAAACTTTTTGGCATGTTGATTGTCAGTTGTCTAACCATGGTATAATTGCCAACTTGGTATACATTGTAAAACCATTCTACTCCCTGCTTCCAAAATCCAACAATACTATAAAGTTTTACTCTCAGAGACAGCGATCATGTGACATTATGAGATTAAACGGGATTGAAACTTGTTCAGAGCTGTCTGTGTGTTAGCCAGAAACCTTGACAAAATGGAATTGCTGTATCCTGATCTGTATGCAGGCACTGCTATAGAGGAGCTTTGATCATGTATATGGGGAACAATCCATAAATGTAACATTTTACAACATTATTACAGAGCCAAACACCATACAAACCGGTACATAACCTGCATAATGTTTCACATATATACATAGATGAATTTTGTAATACAGCCATCCTACTTTGATTTTTAATGTATAATGTCAGTGTAGTATTTCCCATGTGACGGTATAGCATACAGTCATTTTCAGAAAGAATTTCCCACATACACTCGCACGTGTAGCACACACACACACACACACACACACACACACACACACACACACACACACACACACACACACACACACACACACACACACACACACACACACACACACACACACACACACACACACACACACACACACACACACACACACACACAGAACATTTTGTTACATTAAGTGCATAAGTGCCACAGCAGGCCACAGATCAATCTGAATTAACAGGAGCCCACTCACATGAAGGTCATCATTTAAAGTAGCTGTCGGATTGTGTGCGTGTGTGTGTGTGTGTGTGTGTGTGTGTGTGTGTGTGTGTGTGTGTGTGTGTTTGTGCGCGTGTGCATCTTCAGAAATCTAGCTTGTAAGTCAAACTGAATGATGCTTATATGAATTATATTTTTATGCTTTGCATTTGTATTAAAAATGTCTTTAATTTGCTGACAATGCAATAAAGTTGCATTGAATCATAATATGAAAAGTGCAACGCACACATTGTTTAATGTGTCTGTTAAACCAGCATGTGGTTATGGGGCTACATAATATGAAACATGTCATTATTCTATTCACAATGGCATTGATCTTCACACAGATTGACCTTTACATTTGACAAACACCAAGCTTTTGAAAGAGGAATGCCTTTTCTTATTTGCTCCACCTTTTATAATAAAAGCAAATAACTATTTTCCAAACATATAATAGGAAACATAAAATGACACATGTTGTATCCAATCATCTTCATTACATTTTCTAGAAATGTTTTCTTGTCAGTTCTTCAAGCGGCTTCTTAAGGTCTCACTTTGAGATGCTTTCAAGTATTTTAAAAGAATCCCCATCTATTCTGCACTCAATATTCTGTCAAAGTCATCCATTTCAACTTTTATTATATAAAATGTGTCTGGTCATGATAAAAACATATTTGTTTGCTTGATTAGATTCATCTCTAATAAACAGACATTTATGCATCACCTTAACTTCAAAGTCTTTTTTAAATAATGAGCTTCCAAACCCTTTTCTAAAACATCCCATTTACTTCGTATACATTCTGTTTTTATGAAATAAATAGTTAAGAGCAATTTCCTCAAAAGTCTGCTTTTCTTATAAGCATTAGTGCATCAGAATTACACAACTTACAGAATCAGACCCCCTAAAATACTTTTAAGCTGTGTAGATAAAAAAATCAACATTTTTGTTTATGGAATTAAAGTGCTATTCATGCATTTGAATGAAATGAACTGAAGTGAAATAACTGATCATTCTCTAAGTGTATGGTGATGTATAGGCAGGTTGATATGGTCTGATGCTGTGTGGATGTGCGCTGCTGCTGCTGGTTGCATGGAAACTGATCAGTGCTCTCTTTCTCTCTCTCCATGCGTCCAGATCTCCATCCCCTCAACCACACACAACATCTCCATTCTCACAGCAAACACAGACAAGATCAGAAGAGATCCCAGAGGACAGCAGACATGTGAGTCGATGTTTGTTTGAGGATCTATTACACATGAACACGCATTTAAACAGGATTATTATATACTGATATACTTCAGCTTTTCTATCAAGTTTGAAAAACCGACAACATGTGTGGATTCCTTATAACTTATAGTTTTATTAGTTCATTTATATACATATTTTGTGACTTTATCACGTGTTATTAGAGGGGAATATATATTTATGTATTTGATTGGTTGTGTATATTAAAATGTATTTATGAGTTATTTTATGTTGGCTTAACTTGTGTTTATAATAAGATTTGGGATGTATATTTTCTATATAATCGCATGTGGATCATTTATAACGTAATATTTTAGGGACATTTTTTATATTTTACTATGTTAAATGTTTCATTTCTTTCCAAAATGGTTTTATTCTTACTATCATATCACACATTGAAAAGCAAAAATGTGCAGATGTTGCTTTGTGATCTCACCTTTAAATATATGATAAATAAATTCAAAATCAGGTGGATTTTTTAATTAAAAAGTGAAAAAAAATATTTTAAAAATGTTTAATATCTTAGCCAACTATATTTAATTTGTTAAACTTCACTTCGCTGTGTATGCGTGGAGTGTTTTTAACTTTACATAACATTTTATTATTTATCAGTTGACTTATGTTTGTAAAGACCTGAAGCTCATCAATTCTTCACTGCAGTTATGCATTATTTACTTCATGTCTTCACCTTTTGACCTTGAGAATTATAAGCAAAAGAGTTGTGTGACATGGCGACGTATTGTTTGTTTTATGGTTATTGATAGGTGTTCTGTCCATGTGGATTATTGATTTGGTGAGACACTGATAATGAAGGAGGTTTGGCCCTGAGGCTCAGTGTAAACTATCACACACTGTCAGCGGTCACGAGCGCTCAGACATTGTTTGAAATGAATTATTAAAGAAGGCCACAGATGAGGAAACACAACAGTGGACTATGAACTGTTTCTTAAGATGAAACCATCTCTGTTTTCTTAAGACGGATGATGAGGAGGTTCACCTCGTCCCGTTTCATTAAAGCGAATTCGAAATTTTCATAATAAATAATAAATGATTTCCTTTTGTTCGATGTTTTCCTGAACTGACCCTGAATATTACATTACAACCGGTCAAAAGTTTTTGGACAATCGTCACATACTTTTACAATTTTAAAATTCAAAAATATAATTTCGCAAACAGACGTGTTTGTTTCCTAACAAAACTTGCATTTTGTGTATTTATTGATAAGCTTTATTGAATATTGAAGAAAGCACAGCCGAAAAGAGTGCAGAACAGATGGGGATTTCAAATTCTTTAAAAAGCATCTCAAGAAGCCGCTTGAGAAAACGACAAGAAAACATTTCTGCAAATTCATAAAAGATGATCAAACATAACACGTTATTATCGTATTATTTACTTTTAGCTATTCCTATAATTCTCCTTGTTTCATTTTGATGAGTTTGTTTTTATTGTACAAAATGTATAGTTATATATATATATATATATATATATATATATATATATATATATATATATATATATATATATATATATATAGTATAGTTATTATATAGTATATTGTCTGAATATTTTTATGGTTACCTTAAAAAATGAATATTTATGATTTCGCTTATAGTAAAATCTATAAATCTAAGTTATTTTACCCAAAAGACCACTTTTGGATTTGCTCAGGGTGTAATATGTGTGCCAGGCTGACAAAAGTGCAAACCAGACAACAAATTTATTGCTTTTTAATTAAAAAGGCTTTTACAGCCTTTTGATTGATTCCTATCCAGGTCTTAAACTGCTTTTGGCTGCACCAAGACTCTAAATGTACTACATTTACTAAAACCAGATACTTTTATACAAATTACATTAAGAAAACACAGAACACAAGTAGTCTTAAAATTCTCAAGCAGTAACAGCAGCTCATAGCATAAGTGATGTTCTGTCTCATGTGCCATAATGCTTACGTTCATCATGAGTGAACAAGAATCACAGTTTAATGAAATGACAAAGTAGCATTATCAGGACAACTTATCATCTCAGTCGAGTTCCATTCAATGACACGTCACTCAATTCTGTCCAATTGACTTCAGTTCTGCTCCGTCAAACCGCTTTACGCTTCTTTCCCGGTCCATGTCTAACGTGTCTTTCATACCATAACCATATTCTGTATGAAGGACTCATGGTTGAGAGTCTAGTTCATGAACTGGTTCATGACCGCACATGTCTTGCCTTAGATTTTGGTACAATTTTAGTAGAAAATGAACCATGGTTTATTTCAGGACAAATCCATGAAAAGTTTTCTATCAACGGTTTTCACTTTTTCATGGTCAAGTAAGGGCTATGTTCTGGATTGTCTCATATTGTACATATGACACTTATATTAGACTGATATTTTTCTGATGTTTCGACTCAATCATCATACATCATCAATCATATTCAGAGTGTTTCTATGTCACATTCATAACGCATGTTTATTTCCTTATTTTTTATAGAAAGCTTGTCCACAGACTGATATTTTTTTGATATTAAGACTCAATCATCATGGGTTAAGTCAAATGTAAACAGAAATTGAGTTTATTGGGACCAAAAAACGTTCAGAGTCGTTTTACGTCACATCCATAACCCAAAATGTCACATCCATAACGCATGTTTATTTCCTTATTTTTTATAGAAAGCTTGTCCATAGACTGATATTTTTTTGATATTAAGACTCAATCATCATGGGTTAGGTCAAATATAAACAGAAATTCAGTTTATTTGGAACAAGAAAAACGTTCAGAGTCGTTTTACGTCACATCCATAACCCAAAATGTCACATCCATAAGGCATGTTTATTTCCTTATTTTTTTATAGAAAACTTGTCCATAGACTGATATTTTTTTGATATTAAGACTCAATCATCATGGGTAAAGTCAAATGTAAACAGAAATTGAGTTTATTGGGACCAAAAAACGTTCAGAGTCGTTTTACGTCACATCCATAACCCAAAATGTCACATCCGTAACGCATGTTTATTTCCTTATTTTTTATAGAAAGCATGTCCATAGACTGATATTTTTTTGATATTAAGACTCAATCATCATGGGTTAGGTCAAATATAAACAGAAATTCAGTTTATTTGGAACAAGAAAAACGTTCAGAGTCGTTTTACGTCACATCCATAACCCAAATTGTCGCATCCATAAGGCATGTTTATTTCCTTATTTTTTTATAGAAAGCTTGTCCATAGACTGATATGTTTTGATATTAAGACTCAATCATCATGGGTTAGGTCAAATATAAACAGAAATTTAGTTTATTGGGAACAAAAAACGTTCAGAGTCGTTTTAAGTCACATCCATAACCCAAAATGTCACATCCGTAACGCATGTTTATTTCCTTATTTTTTATAGAAAGCATGTCCATAGACTGATATTTTTTTGATATTAAGACTCAATCATCATGGGTTAGGTCAAATATAAACAGAAATTTAGTTTATTGGGAACAAAAAACGTTCAGAGTCGTTTTAAGTCCCATCCATAAACCAAAATGTCACATCCTTAAGGCATGTTTATTTCCTTTTTTCCTTTAAAACTTGAATATAGACTGATATTTTTCTGATGCTTAGACTCAACCATCAGGGCTTTAGTCAAATATGAACAGATAGTTTTGTAAATTGTGAACAAAAACATATTTAGTGTTTTTATGTCACATCCGTAACACAAAATGTCACATCCGTAATGCTGGAATTGCTCGGTATCAAAATCATTTTTTGTGTTTTTGACTTTTCCTCAATTTTGATTTCGGTTATATCACTATTAATGCATACTATATATCTCTTGGCCTTTCATTGCAGGTTCCTCTCCCCAAAATGTTCCCCCTGAACCTTTTAACCTTATTTCTCATCCTCCTCGTCTTTCTTCCCTTCTGAAATGTAAGACTCTCTCCTCAGATTCTCTTGTTTCCTCTCTTGTTCTCTCTGTTGAATCATGTAAACATCCCGTGTGGTTTCTCTTCACCCCCCGCACGCTTTCCTCTGACATCTTTTTCCGTCTTTCGTTCCGTCCGTCCGTAGGCCGGCCTTCTCACTTGAACGTGATTTAAGGTCTTTGTTGTCCTCATGTCTCCCTGTCTGCTTCGGCCCACGCCATCACTCGTGAAAATGTCATGACAGAACCCCGTTGTGTATTCATGAACGCCACTGTTTTCGCAGTGACTTCTGACTCTTTTCTATCCCCTCCACCTCGTTCCCCGAGGTCACCTCGGACCGCTTCGTGCTATAAATATATAAATATATATAGTGTCTAAATGACTGGTTTTAGTTTGTCTTTTGGCAGGAGAACACTTTGGTCAGTGAGGCATGAGAGCCTGGTTAATCTCTTTCTCTCAGACTTCAGTTTAGGCTCTATTTGCCTGGCATTCTGGTCCAAAACGTCTTATTTCCGCCCTCCCTTCCTCACGGCTCCTTCCTTTTTGAGTCTCTTACTTGTTATGTGATACTAAGAGGTACTTAGAGATCGATTTCATTTTTAATCTGCGTAAGTGGACAGTGGCGGGTTTACCGCCATTTGTCATTTCCATCTCGCTGACTTGAATTCCTTTTGGATGAGTTAGGCGCATATTTCAAATTTATGAGTAATAAAAGCTGAAATTAATATACATCGATTGCTGGATTTGTCATTCGGTAAAGATAAAAACTCGTTAGACTTTTTAGTTGACTAGATCTAGCTGAAATGACGGAAGCTTCCATCTAGAACATAAAGATTTGTAAATGGGGAGACGCTTCTTATATGTTCCAGTCTATATATTAATGTGGGAAGACAGCTTTTTGAAGAAATTAAAAAATATTAAAAAGTTCGAATAACGTGACAAGTTGTCGTTCATCATCACTTGCACTTTGAAGCTGCGTCTTGAGCGTGACTATTATTATGGGTTACTGACCACGACGGCGGGGGGGATTAAATATCCACGATGGCAACCGCAGTTCAAATAGCAGGCAGTGTTTCGTGTTGGGCTTCTCTTGTACTGTACAGCAGTGCTGTCTTTTCCATCTACAATATTTAAAACAACCTCCGTTTTGATAAGGCAGCCGAGGTTACGTTTCGCATTAAAATCAGTGATTTTGTTGGGAATTAAGAAGTTTGCAGTTTATAATTTAGTATTATTAAGTACACTCAAAAATTGGTTGTTGAAGTTACTTAATTGAATGATATATTTTGGTTTCACATGAATAAATGAAGCTGTTTTAACATTACTTTATTCAAATTTAAAAGGAAAATATGTTAAAAAAATATGTTTGCTCAAGTGGGACTGATTTACATGATAAAAGTTATTCTAATAATAATAATTTTGAATTTTGAACTGAATAATGCAGAAAAACCTTCTCACATCTTTGCCATTACACTGTTAAAAACATGACCTTAATAAAATCTTTTAAAGCAATAAAATATCACAATAATTAAATAAATATCCAATAGTTATTTTCTCTTTAATTGACAAACATCTTTTAAGCTTATATAATGAAAAATAGTATTTATTTTACAAATATACAATTAGAAGATACACCAATATTTTTGGTGAATTTTATAAAATACATTTGACTTTGAGTCCCAATTTGAGTTCAGATTTATACATTTTTTAACTTACATATAAACAAACAATATATTCACTTAATTTCAAAGATTTTAAGTGCACGCCTTATTTTGAGTGTAAATTGTTTCAGGTAAAAACACAGGTAACGATTTGTTTGTGTATGGTATGTATTAAAGAGACATACAATTTTATGGTAATGAGGTTAATGCGCTTGTGCTCAAATCCACTCTTCGAGAATGTTCTGGAATATATAAATAAATATGACACGACTGACTTAAAGGGTATCTTGAGAAATGGCACTGCGTGACAGCAGCCGTTGTGCGGCGCCTCTCAACCTGTCATTTAATGTGTGTGTACGTGTCACGTGTACGTGTTTCATGTCATGGTTAAAGGGTGGCTCACGGAGAAAGGACATGTCATTGAATATAATAGGCATGGAGGTTGAACTTATGCTTGCACACAGAGCTTACACAAAAATCATACCTTTTGACTTGAATTTCCATAAATGTGTTCCTGCTATTTTCTCAAGAAGCATCTTAAGGTGTCACGCTGAGATGCTTGAAAGAATTTTATAAGGAGTCCCTGTCTGTTCTGCGCTCTTCATAGCTGTTCTTTCTTCGACATTCAGTGAGAGTCATCCATTTCAAAAGGATTTTTCATAAATAAAAAGCATGTTTTGTCAAATGACATTATGTATCATGACATTGAGTTATAAATTGAGGTCAAAGGGTTTATTAAATAACGGGAAATATATCACTCAAGGGTCCCAAAACTCTTGACCGGCAGTGTAGTCAATCACAAAGTGTTGCATTTATGGCCCTCAGTTGCCAGATATTTAAAAGACCAAAAAAGGTACAGACAACCCTGGCGATCCAACTGGCCCGGGTGAAATATTGACGTCTTATAAAGAGGAACATCCGGTCAAGAAACTGAATGTTATTTATTACATTATAACAGGTAATCCATAACCTCAGTCAGATGTTTTTAGTGCTGAAATCATCCCCGTCCCTTTGCCCTACTCATTCAAATGGACAGAGCTTTTAAACTGGGATGGAGGAGGGCGATTGTATTAGCCCACAATGTAAACTATTTTAATTTCATATGACGTTGGACTTCCCATTCCACAGGGGTTTCAAGGGTGCAAAAACATTGTTTTCCTGTCATCTTAATGCACAAGCAGGCTGTTTTTCCTGTGGTTATAGATTGCCTGTAATCATGTTGTAAATAACATTCAGCGCGGGTCGATCGATTGGCTTCATGCAATGTCAAGACATTGTCAGGAGCCACAGGGATGAGTTTCATGTTGGCTGTCTCTGTTTGTATGCTCTGAGATCTTGCAATCGAAGTATTTAGGATGACAGTTTCCACTCGTGTTTGACTAATGAACCTTCATCTCATTTTAAGGTGAATTAGCAGCAAATTGTCATTATTAGGAGAGTGAATTAAATTTAACAGCAGAAAAATGTAGGCCTTTAATACCAAGGCATTGTGATTAATCGCATTCAGAATGATGTTCGTGTTCACATTGGCTTAAATATGTCTGTGTATTGTGCATATTAACTAACATATACATTATACATATACATTAAAAACATGATAAAAACATATTCATATATGCACAATATATAACATAACATATATGCAGTTTTTATAAACATCCAAATGATTAAAAATATACATAAACTAGGGCTATCAAATGTTTTCTGGCTGCGATTAATCGTGTTGGGAGCCCTTGTGGTTATGTTTAATGTTCATTTTTGATCAACCAAAAACACCGTTCCAGTCATTCCTTTGTAAACCTTCTAAAAGTTTTCTTCCCCTACTTGATTTTATGGTCAATAGGAAATCTCGTAAACATTTTCCGAGTACATTTCTATGGCAGGCCACTCTCACAGCTCAGTGCTTTTTTCATTACATCATACAACATCAATCAGACTCTGACACCGGTGAAGTTGTGTCATCGCAGTGCCCGCAAAGGCCAAGGTATGATCTGCTTCTGAAATAGATTTAACTTGGTTTAGCAGGACCGTCAAGCCGTCTCTGTCCAGATTATTAAAACCAACAAAATCCAGAGAACTGGAACAGAGGACAGAAGAAGTCTTGATCTATATCAGAATAAGAGATCTTGCTTTATATAGTCCAAGGTTTGGTCCCAAAACTTGTCATTTAGTGCCAGTGCCGGACGCTGTTCAATGCCATTGAATTTAGAATGGGATTTCAATCAACCAGTGCTTCAAGGAAGAGCTTCTCCTAGATATTCCAATTGAGGCGAAGTAACTTTTCTCAGCAGGAGAAGAACTATAAAGACGTAGGAAACAATAATAGAGAGTTCCCCATTGCGTTAAGCAATTAAAACAGTTGACATCCAAATGATAAAATACATCAATCAACCGCTGATTGTCATTTCTGTGTGTGTGTGTGTGTGTGTGTGTGTGTGTGTGTGTGTGTGTGTGTGTGTGTGTGTGTGTGTGTGTGTGTGTGTGTGTGTGTGTGTGTGTTGTGTGCGTGTGCGTGTGCGTGTGCGTGTGTGTGTGTGTGTGTGTGTTTGTGGTACTCACTGGCAGGTATAGAGGATGTAATTTATTCCAAGTTAATGAGGGGCAATCAAAGGAAGCTACAGATCTTCAAATCATTAGAGATTGATGAGGAAGAGAGAGAGAAAATCAGTGAAAAGCTCTTTTATGTGAGGTTTAACAATGAGCTGGCTTCTGTAAAAGGTCTGAGGCATGACAAGAACATTAAATCAAAATATTACTTATATTATAATATTATTATTCAGCACGAAACTAAAAATTTATATCTGAAATGAATATGTTAAATATTTTGACAATATTAACGATGACTGTGGTTTTTGAATTTTATATCTGATAAGGCAAATTAATTTTTGTATCTGTTTTGTAGAGATTAACGAAAACGTAACTTTTGCTTGTGATGTTCAAAGTCTTAACGCCATTGGTCGGATCCTTAGAAGTCTAATGTCCAAACACAAAGGGTGTTTAAGTCTTTGTTGTATTCACACAATTCTGCAATGATTTTAATAACGAAACTTTGAATTCTTAACCTGAATTAAAGGGATAGTTCACCCAAAATTAGAAGTATGTGATTAATTATTTAATTTCTAGTTATTCCAAACCTTTCTGAATTTCTTTGTTTGGTTGAACAGGGAGAAAGATATTTGGATCAAAACAGTTTTGGACCCAAATGACTGGAGAAGGAACGATTTAAATGGCAGTCAAAATTGCCCCAAAACTTTTCCTGTCCTACATTCCTCATTTTATTTCCAACAGAACAAACTTAGGGTTATAAGAATTCGATCTATTTCTGCGTTCATCAAAGAAATTTGGAACAACTCCAAGGTGAGTATATGATGACAGAATTTCATCTTTTGGGTGTACCATCCCTTTAATACCCAACAGTGTTTGATACTGCTCCTTGGAGGTCAATGTCCTATAGAGTTTAGCTCCAACCCCAATAAAACACACATTATGGTTTAACAGAGGTTTATTAATCAAACTAGTCCATATACATCACAATACAAGAGCTTGATGTTTTAAATGCCAGTCCATTTCCTAAATTCCCATTACAAATTCTTTAGAGAATTGCTATACTTGGGTTTCTGTTTAATGGTCAAGCATGGATTTAATCTTGCAATGGCCAAGGTTATGAAGGATCTATCTTCAAATGCGCTCTTTTGTTTGGCTCTGCCTTTGAATTGTATTCAACCAGACATTAAGAGTCTGGTGTGTTGGGAAAAATGTAAGCTAAATCAGATTGGACAGGGATTCAATAGCAAGGTTGGAAATGGAGGGATGTCTTGAATCCAGGGATTAAGTTTTAAGGGCGGTAGTTCGAGTTTTTAGGAGTTCGACCTCAAAATATATTAAGTGCCCTTCAATTACATACATAAGGTGGCATCTATGGTATAAAATCATCCCTGACTAGAGTCTACTCTCTGCCATTTCCAACACTGACTATATGTGAGTATATGTGAGTATATATATGTCAAAGAAATAGATAATTCTAATTACCTTACTGTGTGCTTCAATCTTCCAGAATCATCGGAACTCTTGGATTTTGATGTTGGATGCAGCCCCCTACATGCTTGCACCACAGGTCACAACCTAAAGGGATTATGCCCGCTGTCCCACAATGCCGCTACCCTCAGGCTGGCTTCTGCGGCACTCTGTGGTTATGTGGCTGCTGTTGCACAGCTTGGTACTGATGACGCTGTGTTTCCACCATGCTGCGACTACTTGCTCTAAACGCTGTTACTGTTCCGACAGTGAGGGTTTGTACGGAGGTAAAACCATGCGTTGCAGCAACCTGGGTCTTAACGAGATCCCTCAGGACATTCCTAACGACACACGACGGCTTTACCTGGATTACAATCTCTTGACCAGCATCCCTGCCAATGCGTTTCACAATCTTCCACTGTTGGCAGAACTAGATCTTTCCCATAACAAATTAGCTTTGCTTGAACCTGGAGCTTTTCGAGGCCTGGCAGCCTCGCTGGAGTTCCTGGACCTCTCGTCTAACCACCTCAAGACACTGGATCCAGACTCCTTCGAAGGTGTGAAAGCGCGATCCAACCTCAGTGGAAACCCCTGGCACTGTGACTGTCCACTACAGACGGCCCTTCCGCACCTAGACCTGGAGCCCATGTCTTTGACGGGCATCATCTGCGAGACCTCCGAACCTGCTGACTCCGGAGCCCAAGGTGTGCCCTTCCTGCTGGCCAAAGACCTGGACCTGTGTGTGGTGCTCAAAAAGACCACGGATGTGGCCATGTTGGTGACCATGTTTGGATGGTTCACCATGGTCATCTCCTATCTGGTCTACTATGTGAGACACAATCAGGAAGATGCCAGGCGCCACCTGGAGTATCTCAAGTCTCTGCCCAGCAGGCAAGGTAAGTCTGAGGAGTCTTCCACCATCAGCACTGTGGTATAGCATCAGGCCATGTGTTCATGTGGAGGAAGCTACTCAGGCTGCCAAAAGGCAACGGGCATACTGGGCGAAAGAGCTGTATCTCCCTCAACAAACCAAGAAGGCTTTGTAGCTTTGTAGCTTCTCAGGATTGATGAGCACTTTACCAAAGATCAAGGGTGAACTTGCAACAGGATTCTTGTTTGACAATGAAGTGCATCATCCAAAATGAGGCCATGTGAAACATATTGTGCTGAGACAGAAACCATCCAAGGCCAAGCTGTCTTATGCTGGAGACCTGCAGATAAAGACAACTGGAGCAAAATTACCAGGGCCATCTTATCTAATCCAATCCAGATGAATAATTCATTCTGAAATGGCAGTGCCTCAAATTCATCTTGACTAAGAGGTCTGTCTGCGGTTCGTTTTAAGTCCGATGCCCATTTCCCAAGCAACACATGGAGCGTGAAGCACTCATCCTTCAGGGCATTACAAAATGTACTGTTGTCGTCCCTATAGGTGACATCAACGTTTTACAGGGCCACGCGTTCTTGCACGCATCCGTGATTTTACAGGTGTCTCAATACACAGACCGTAAAAGTGTAATACACTGTGGTTTGCTGTGATATCCCCTGGAACGGGGAAATGAGGAAACAGCGAGTTGTTTTCCTTACAAGGCCCTGCAGCGATAATGATGTCAGGACCTCAAAGAAATAAACATTTTGGCTTGTTATTTTTGTGACCAATCACTGTTAGATGAATCACCGTTCAAGCTGTTTCAAGGGAAACAGGGTCACTCTGTTGACTTTCACAATAATTGCTGAAATGTTTCATGACTTTTGATGTTTCAAAATAACAAGATGATGTTGACCACCACAGGGAAGGTTTGCGCTGTTAGACTGAATCCTGATATTTGTTTGTCACATACTGTGTGATTGTGTAGTTTCTTATGTAGAGTGCCAGTAACAAGAATACAGAACGTCTGCCAAGATTAAATCCTTTATGAAAATTGTACTGAATGTTCTGCTTATATATAACTCCACAAATGAAGGAAATATGTCTTTGACCCTTAAAGACAAATAATTGTCATGTAAGTACACAAAAACTCGAAAGCGAAGTTGCTGGCTAAGGCGTCATTTGAAGGTCATCATGACAACAAAACGAACAATTCAACTGACAATCCATTTTTTAGGAGTTTTTGTTTAGCTCCCATGCCTTCAATATCTTTCATCCATTTTTTTCGGCATGATGTGAATAAGCCTTTGGCTGGGCCTGTATTGACTGTCCAGGCTACTATTTTACCCGAAGGTATTGGTTTTAATTTCGTAAAAAATCATTAGTTTATTTCAGGAGCGTTAAATGATTAATCACGTTTAATCACATCCAGAATACATAAGTGTGGGGATTCTGTGTGTATTTATTTTGTATTTATAAACACGAAGACATACACATACATATGTGTGTAGCAAGGAAATATTGATATGATTTTATTTATATTTACCAGTAATTATATATACTGCATTTCGTTGCATTGCACCTTACATGTGCAGTGGCAATAAAGTTGAATCTAATCTAATTAATTTTGACCAGTAATTAAATTATATATATTTTCCTTATAATATTTTTTGAAAAATTTGAATGTATGCATATGTGTTTATAAATCGTAAACACGGGCAATACGCAGATATATCTTATAGAAACACTTGACATAATATAACATAATATCCTGGATCCGATTAATCGTGATTAATAACTTGACATCCCTAGTTTGTTGTAGTTCAACCTGCACCAGTGTCGGTTCGATTTTGGTGGTCATGCTTCAGTATTGTTTTTTAAATATGATTATAGATATTTATACACAATCCAGTTAGATTGCATTTGAAAAGGAACCTCATTAAATATTTAGCAGTTCCTGCGAGATCAAGCTGATAAAGGTGTTTATTCTAACAAAGTATGTTAATTCCATAGCATACCTTATTTTATATACCTTACTTTTACCAAGATAGCAACTGAATCAAGCAAAAATATTACGTATTAAAGTATTAACAAAAATGGAGCAAGTGTCTGCCAGATGTCTTGAAGATGAAATTACAGAGTTGAATTATTCTGTTGATACTTTTGTTTAACAAAAGCATCATGGTGACAAAAGAAGGGCATTTCTGAGAAGTAAGCATCATTTCAACATTCTGTTCTTTAGCCTTACACCAGGAATGTGTTTAATTCCATTGGACAACTGTAAGAAGGACACAAACACATATTTACACAAATGAAATGATGACAACAAGTTAAAAAGAATGACAATCCTTATTTATTTTTTTATTCAGCTTTTTCCTAATGAAGTTCTTCGAGTGTTCATTGTTCAAACATCCCTGGTCATCAGAACACGCGCACGCACACACGCACACACACACACACACACACACACACACACACACACACACACACACACACACACACACACACACACACACACACACACACACACACACACACACACACACACACACACACACACACACACACACACACACACACACACACACACACACACACACACACACACACACACACACACACACACACTTGTAATGACATGCAACTGTGCAGAAAGCTTTGACTGTCACCAGGGTACAAAATGACCCTTACACAACAAACAGAATTTACAATCAATTATTTATAATGGTTGGATGATTACATATACACTTCAGCATCTCTAACATTAATAAATATGCAATAGCTACATTTTAAGCCAATTAATATTACATAATTGATACATATAACACTTATCGTGTTACAAAAAAGAATAGTCCTATGCTCTGCACAGTGCAATGATTTTCTGAATATTACTACCGGTCCAAAGTTTTGGGACTCTTACTCACATATTTATATTTTTTACATTTCAGAATAATTCTAGACTCATCAAACAAATGACATAAAACGAGGCGCTTTGGAACTAAGGAAACTAGGTAAATTTATACTTAAAGAAAATGAAAACAGAGATAAAATGCTATATTTGGCAATCTTTGTGAAATTGAAGAAACTGTTTTCTTCTAATTCTTAAGAAGCTTCTTAAGGTCTCACCCTGATATGCTTTTTAAACATTTTAAAGAAGTCCCTTTTTTTTCTGTGCTCTTATTAGCTGTTCTTTCTTTAATATTCAAAACATTTAGAACTAATAAAATGTCGGTTTGAGCTGAAAAAAAACATTTGTGTTTGGTTAATTATAATTCTGTATGTTAGGCGAGTTTTGGACATATAGACATACAACTACACATTCACACAATGGGAATTAAGCATTTTGTACATAAAAAATAACGTATGTTGTACATGCAAAGAAACATTGCAAATGGGCACAGTTTTCGAACAAGTTTATATTTAAACGTTGTCATGCTTAATTTCATTTTACTATTTCAGGTCTACAGTCCTATACATCTAATAAAATGATCATTTAAAGTTATATCTAATCTTATCTATAAGACACATGAACATACAGTTGGGATTCGGTTTCATATCTTTGTACAAGCTGATTTACTCAAGAGAGCCAATAAAACTTCTTATGTATGTAAGTCCATGTGCTCTTGAGGAAGAGGAAGACAGTCTTAAGATCTCTTTATTTAGATCAGATGGTAGAGTGATGCCAAAACCAGACAAAGTCGTACTGATAAATGTGTGCTGTGTAAAGAACTAAAGTTTTTCAGGTAAACAACTGCATGCAAATGAATTTCCCCAGGTTAACTTGGGCTGAGAGATGGGCTGTACATAAAAATGTACTCTGTTTTTACGCGAAACAATTTACACAAACATTTGTACATTTAGAAGCTTTGAAATTAAGTAAATAAACTTTTTAAATATTTGTATAAGTATGCACAAAAATCAAGTAAAACCCATTTTTTTATTGGAGTTCGCCAAAAATATCGGTTTATATTAGAAATATATAAGTGTGTGTGTGTGTGTGTGTGTGTGTGTGTGTGTGTGTGTGTGTGTATGTGTGTGTGTGTGTGTGTGTGTGTGTTTGTCTGTTTGTCTGTTTGTCTGTTTGTGTGTGTCTGTTTGTGTGTGTTGTGTTGTGTGTGTTGTGTGTGTGTGTTGTGTGTGTGTTGTGTGTGTGTTGTGTTGTGTTGTGTGTGTGTGTGTGTGTGTGTGTGTGTGTGTGTGTGTGTGTGTGTGTGTGTGTGTGTGTGTGTGTGTGTGTGTGTGTGTGTGTGTGTGTGTGTGTGTGTGTGTGTGTGTGTGTGTGTGTGTGTGTGTGTGTGTGTGTGTGTGTTAGTAAAAACTTATTTTGGATATTTTAATAAAATATTTTGATCTTTTTCACCTAAAACTGTATTTATGGTTTTTAAATGACTCTAAGTTAATAAGCTGTTAATTTTTTCCGAAGCCATATAAAAATTTTTTTTTTTTACAGTAAACTTGATTAAAGTTCCTTGACCTCGTCTTCGGGACATGCTACCTGTTTGAATGACATCTGGATAATTTGGCATATGCTTGAGAGGGAAGCTCTTAAGTTGAGTCTTCATTGAAACTGTAAGACGTCTCTAGATCTATTCTCCAAACCCTGTTTTAACGGTGATTATATATTAAATGCAACATTGAATGTCATCAGAGGCCTTTCTTTAACTTTCTGAGTTGGTGTGAAGTGGATTTCCCTGCCATGGACTGTAGCCATGGAGACCTTGAGGGATCTTCCTTGTAGTTGAAGCTTTTCTGAAGAACATTCCTATGGGACTGGAGATCCAAACCTAGGAGAAGAAAACAGGGACCTACTCTAGTTCCTGAAATAGAGTCCCATTAAACACACGGTCCGAATCGGGACTATCAGGCTTCGTATAGAACTATTACGAGTTTGGGATTTTAGGAAAATGTGGATGATAAAATAGATGGATGTTAACGTTAAGGCCTGTGTAATTGGTTAGTGAATGTTTCAAATGTCAAATTGTGAAGAAAGGACAGCCGATAAGAAAAGAGTTATGTTGAAGTGCTGGAGTCGCACAAACTATTTTAACATTGTCTTTCTTCAGTTTAAGCCTTTGGACATTTGGTTGAGTCTATTATGGAGTCCCATGGTTGTCATTCAAAGACTTAAGCGTGAGTAAATCATTGCAAAATGTTCATTTTGTTCGTGAACTTCCTTTAAACTCTTTAAACATTCATGTATTTTCGCATGTAAGAATTAACAATTTAACAATTGAAAATTATGTTATTAATCTTAAATGAAGATTTATAACATAATAAGAGAAAAATTGAAATATGTTTTGATTTTACTAGAATACGCAAAAAATACATCCTGATCATTTTCTCAGGCCGCTTCTTAAGGTCTCACCCTGAGATGCTTTTTAAAGAATTTTAAAGGAGTTCGTCTATTCTGTGATCTCATTGGCCCGTACTTTCTTCCATGTTCGATCGAATAGGACATTTTCTGAAAACTGTGCCGTTTTCGTACTATTCACATCGATGAATTTGTACCAATTAGCCAACATGGGAAAATAGTTCATATTGGATCACGATGACATGAAATAACAAGGCATGAATCAAATGACAGACAGGAATGCGTCTGCTGTGATAAATACGGACAAAACTTTACAAAAAGCGATGCAGAGAGTTAACAAAACTATAAATAAAGAACAACAGGAAATGATGAGCAGATGTAGGCAATCACCTCAATTCAGAAAATCCGCTGACAGCATCCTTCGATTAAATGATCAGCATGGGAATCTTCATCAAAGTTTCACAAGCTCTAAAGATTGGAAAGTTAAGGTCGCATTGATAACGTTTTAATATACATTAAGATGCGTTTTTACTGATTTTAGTTCATGATCGCATGAACACAAAGAAAAGAGTATTTGAAAAGGTAAGGACGGATTATTCACAGAAGGAAAAACATGACATGTTTTAAGTGTAAGGAAGTGTAATGGAAACACATGACTCTGGTTGTGCCAGACCACACAGATGTGATTACTGATGGGGTGAAGGCTACGGTCAGACTCAGAAATAAAGGTAACAATTCGCAATATTACATAGAAAATGAATTAAAACGCTGTCTGAATGCATCCCTTCATTTAACCAGAAAAAAATATTTTTCCTAAGTATTCTGATTCTATTCGGGATACGAGTTCCATAACATACCTCTTGAATCTACCTTCAAAAGTGAATAGTTAAATATTTTAAAGTCCATATAGTCAAATAATGTGCTAAGACATTTAAAGAAGAAAACATTGGTTCTCAGATTTTTGCATAGAATCATCACAGAAAAAATATATAGGCCGGTTCTGCTGACGTAAAAATTAAAGGACTCAAATGAGAAGCCTTGATCCTGCAATACGCTTTGATGAAAAAATGCCATTAAAAGAGTTTTTTTCCCCTTCTAAAATAAAGATGGGAAGATGTTCGCATGCATGGAAAAACTGATTCTGTGTCTTAGAAGATTTTATGAAACAAAATTGTTTGTTTAAATTTTAATCATTTTGTTTGAGTAAAAAGTCAAGAGTGGGGATATCCGGGCAACGGCGGACTGGGGGTGCCCCGGGGTTTGAGTCCCGGGGTCTGGACTGGACGTGCGTGGGGAATGACGGCAGGACTGGAATCCCTATCATTGTCCTGTCTCCAGTTCATATTGTAAGTTTAGTTTACTTGGATTCTGCGCTCACATTTCATAACAGAACGATCCAGCCTCACAAGACTCCAGCAGACAGCTCACTGGACCTTATTCTCGTTTGGATCTCCCGGGGCCCCCTTAAGGGTTGATACTACTGGGATCCATATTGGAGTTTGTTCCTATCCGTGGCCCTCAAGTGTGTTCCTGTCTCTGGGCCTTCCTGTTTGTTCCATTCTACCGACCACCAAGTGGTTACTAGGTGAGGGCCCTATGGAGTTTGCCCCTGTAACTGTTCATGTGTATTTTGGTCTCGACTGTTGCGTTTCCCTTTGGGCCGCCAGGAGGCATACCTTAAGAGGGGAGTACTGTCATGGTCCTGTCCTTGTTGTGGTTATTTTCTTATTAGAAGGACAGGAACTTGAAACAAAAACCTAAAACATGTGTAGGAAAGGGTTATTAAAAACAGAGGGTGCACATGGCATGCCAAAGCAAACAGTGCCATGTGTCTCACACAAAACACATGGGTCTGCCATGATTCTGCCAAACTCATGAAAACCATTACCAAAGAGACAGAACTGCGACAACTTTAATTGAATAAATAATTGAATTCAACTTAATTTGATAATGTTCTAACTCCTTGAATTGTTAAAGACTTTACTTCTATATTTTGTCTTAAGACTTCATAAATATTTTTGGTGGATATAACTAATTTGCCATTGATGTGTAGTTTCCCAGCATGCTTTGCGTTTAATTGCATAATGAGATTAATTTTCCGGTTTTAAAATATAATATAGTTGGAAAATATCTTTTGGAAAAATCAACTATATTGTTTATTAAAAGTTTAATTACTTTGTTTGTGTAATTTTAATTTAACAAAGTCAATTCAACTCGATTTTATTATGTTCAAGCTACTTAAATTCTTAAAGAGTTTACTTGTCTTTACTTGTCTATTTTGTGTTGAGACAGCATAGTTATTTTGGTTAATATAAAATAAAAAATATTTTTTATTACTTTTTTTTGTTTCAAATAAGTTGCAAGTTGGTCAGTAGTTAAGTTTCATTTGTTGCGTCTCACAGCAAAAATATAATTTTTTTAGTTTTAGAATAAAGTTTAGAATTTTTAGAGTTATAACATAAAAAAGTAGGGGTAAAATCATATAATTTTATTCGTTTAAAGATTACTTTTTTGTTTTAGTGCATTTACTTCAACAAATTATTAAGTTAATTCAACTTAATTTTATTTTGTTCAATCTTCTTAAAATGTTACATAGTGGTCTCATTTTTTTACACAATGTTAATACTTCTGTAAATATAAAATCAGCGGTTTATCAATGGCCATCTCAAGTGTTTTGTTGTAGTTGTTTATTTCTCTTTAAGATTTGTCAGAGTATTGTAATAAATATATAAGTTTTCTTTACCGTTATTCAGAAGAGCGATGCCTGTGTTTACACGCACAATAAGTGTATTATGAAGTGTGTTACTTATTGAGCAGAAACTGTCTGCATACTAGTCACTTCTGACTTGATCTATGTGTTTTAAAATGTTACGTAATATTTAATACACACTTTAACAAATAGTATATGTGTAAATGAGTTTAACTTGTTTTTGCTAGAAAGTTGTCCCTAAATTATTTAAGTACATTTTATTTAAAAAGCCCTTGTGTTAATCGTTACGAGGATTTTATGAAGAACCAGTTATAATTTTTTAATGTGCTTGCATCTCACATTGGAAAAGACCTAAACACACAATAAAACATGAACAATCAAATGACAAGATCACAAAATAGTGAATAAAAATCTAGTTACAGACTATTCATTATAGCCAAACATGTGCAGAGTTAATGAAACCAACAGACAAGTCAAAAGAAGAATAAAGTGTGTGTGTGTGTGTGTGTGTGTGTGTGTGTGTGTGTGTGTGTGTGTGTGTGTGTGTGTGTGTGTGTGTGTGTGTGTGTGTGTGTGTGTGTGTGTGTGTGTGTGTGTGTGTGTGTGTGTGTGTGTGTGTGTGTGTGTGTGTGTAATGTTACAGTCCTGTATTAAACACACACCTGTTGCCTCAGGTTCATTTACATCTCAGACCAGCTCACCTTGCACCTTGGGAGATGGCGTGAGTTAGGTGTGTGTGTGTGTGTGTGTGTGTGTGTGTGTGTGTGTGTGTGTGTGTGTGTGTGTGTGTGTGTGTGTGTGTGTGTGTGTGTGTGTGTGTGTGTGTCTTTGAATGGCATCTGCCACACACATGAAATGAAAAAGAAAAAAAAAACACAATGCTGTACCATATTATGATTTATGTGTGTACTGACAGATTTTTCTTAGTTTGTAAAAATAATGCAATGGTATTCATCTATACAACAGGTATAATGCTTCTGTGTAAGCGGTATGTTTATGGGTGTTTATTGCCATCAGAAGATGTTGATCTCTCACAGCTTTAAGGTGATTTTATACCCAACAGTGCCCTCTTCACATACTGTGTGTGCTGTTAAACCCACTGGTCAAATCTTGGAACACTTTTGCATTCATCCTTTTCCACCAATTAAACAAAGGGAACTATGGAAAATATGTTATAAGAAAACATAAAAATGATCATCTTCAGAATTTTCTTCTCAAGAGGCTTCTCAAGGTCTCGCCATGAGATGCTTTTAAAAAAAATGTAAAGGAGTCCCCATCTATACTGCACTTTTATTGGCTGTAATTTCTTCAATATTTAATCAAAGTCATAATATCAAAAACATATTTATTATATTCAATGAAGTGTTGTCATGAAAAAGACATAGGTTTAATAAAATAAATATTTGTAAATATAAATATATTATTATATAAATATAATGTTTAACTGATTTCAAGTATTAAAGCATACACCTTCAATCATAACTTTTTTTATAAAAATGTGTCACTCAAATGTCGTCAGAGAAGTTGTAATGTTCATTTTGCAAACGTCAGATGCGAGTCATTGAGCTATTTAGAAATTATTTACTCTGGATTCTTTACAGAACATGGAATACCCTATATTGGGAAAACTTGTAGATATTTAAGATATTCCCTCCTCTATTATTCATTGACTCCGAAGAATAACACAAAAAAACAAAAGTTTTGGGACTGTACGTTTTGGGGCAGATATGGAAGATGACTTACATGAATAACAATAATAAAAAATAATAAACTCATAATAAAAATGTGTCTTATTATTTGAAAATAAAGAATTATAATGGTCTGAAATGAGTATTAAAGCCAAAATGACAATTTAGCAAACATTCTTTTTTATTTATAATTTTTTTTTTGTTTAAAACTCTTTTAGAATCCTTTTAAATTCTTGAGAAATAGACAAGAAAACCCGAGAATAACCCGATCAAATAATATTTTATTTTCTCACTTTTTTTTAGTTATATGCAAATTCTCATGCTTCCCTTTGTTTAAGTCGTAATTTGGTTGAGTTTATTATTATTATAAATAAGAATTCAAGAGTAAGTAAGTGTACACCGACAGTGTAAACAAAGATGTTACATCCGGATGATGGTATATGTGTGACCCATGTAGCACATTTACTGATAAATGTTATTACAAATGATTTGTGTTATAGCAATCTTTAGTCAATCTTATAAATAATTAAATTCTACCTGGAAAAATGGAGCAAAAGTATTGATTTCATAATTTGTCCTAATGGCAATAACTGAAAGGAAGTTGCCCCATCGTCCAGATAATGGTTCAGCTTTTGTGTGTGAAATAAATGTTTCAATGTATTATCGGTATTTAGAGGAAACATTGGATGACTAGGTATAAACCGAACCATACACTTAATATTATAGAAAGAACAGCCAATAAGAGCGCAGAATTGATGGGGACTCCTTCAAAATTCTTTAAAAAGCATCTCAGACCTTAAGAAGCTTCTTAAGAAAATTACGAGGAAACATTTCTGCAAATTCTGTTTGCAAATTTCTTAAACATGTTAAGGACCTTTATTTTCTTAAGTATTAAATCAAAGGAAAGCAGGCTGACAGACATGATGTGTGGAATAATGTTCTCACACCTGTGTTTGGCACTTAAACGTGTGGAATTGACCCATACTCAAGTGTTTTATTATAAGGACATTTAAAGATTCACAGAGCTTGAGTCAGCCAATTAAAATCTTCAAAGAACTTCAGAAGTCCTTTATTCATGGCAAGCACTTATCCCCATGAGACAAGTCCTGATCAAACAATAAGCCCGAGAGAAAGTAAGAGTGGTTATGAATTTAAAGGAGGACACATGAAACACATGTTCCCCCTGGATTTTTTAAACGTTAGACACCATTGCTACATTCTTGCTTAAAATAGACTTACATATTAATATTTTATGCACATTTTATATTATACAATGTAAGATATGTGGGGCATTCAACAGTGCAAACTACTGTCCCACAGCCCTAAAAAAATATTAATAAAGATTATTATCATGAAGATCGCTTTATCTTTTATCTATCACCTAATTTTCAACTCAAGATGATATTGAAAAAAGATTTGAATTCTATTATATTTGTTTTCATATATTAGTTTTGAATCATTCTTATGATAATATAATGTTATGAAATAACACCACATATATATATATATATATATATATATATATATATATATATATATATATAAATTTATTGCATTTACATATGCATTTGGCAGACGCAATTAAGTAATTTACTAGAAAGTAATCCACAGTTAAGTTATCTATATTTATATCTTATGTTTATATTTACATTTATTTATTTGGTAGACTCTTTCATCCAACGTCAGTGACAGTATTAAGCAGTAGTCAATCATCACTGCAGAGCAAATGGGTGTAAGATGTCTTGTAAAGGACACTTCAGTCATTTTCTGCCGACACTGGGATTCAAACCAACAATTTTCTGCTTGCAAGTCCAACTCTCTAACCACCAGACTACAACTAAATGAATGTACAAGAAAGTAATTCACAGTTTAGTAATCTACAAGAAAGTAATCCACAGTTAATAAATTACCAGAAAGTAATCCACAGTTAAGTAAATTACAAGAAAATAATCCACACTTGAGAAATCTAAAAGAAAGTACTCCACAGTAAAGTAAATTACAATAAAGTAATCCACAGCTAAGAAATCTACAAGAAAGTAATCCACAGTTAAGTAAATTACAAAAAAGTATTTAACACTTGAGAAATCTATAAGAAAGTACTCCGCAGTAAAGTAAATTACAATAAAGTAATCCACAGCTGGGAAATCTACAAGGACGTAATCCACAGTAAAGTAAATTACAAGAAAGTAATCCACACTTGAGAAATCTATAAGAAAGTACTCCACAGTAAAGTAAATTACAAGAAAGTAATCCACAGCTGGGAAATCTACAAGAAAGTAATCCACAGCTGGGAAATCTACAAGAAAGTAATCCACAGCTGGGAAATCTATAAGAAAGTAATCCACGGTTGAGAAATCTACAAGAAAGTACTCCACAGTAAAGTAAATTACAAGAAAGTAATCCACAGCTGGGAAATCTACAAGAAAGAAATCCACAGTTGAGTAATCTACAAGAAAATTATCCACAGGTAAGTAATCCACAAGAAAGTATTCCACAGTTAAGTAAATTACTAGAAAGTATTCCACAGTTGGGAAATCTACAAGAAAGTAATCCACAGTTAAGTAAATTACAAGAAAGTAATCCACACTTGAGAAATCTACCAGAAAGTACTCCACAGTAAAGTAAATTACAAGAAGGTAATCTACAGTTTGGAAATCTACAAGAAAGAAATCCACTGTTAAGTAATCTACAAGAAATTAATCCACAGTTAAGTAAAATACAAGACAATAATCCACACTTGAGAAATCTACCAGAAAGTAATTCACAATTAAGTAATCTACAAGAAATTAATCCACAGTTGGGAAATCTACAAGAAAGAAATCCACTGTTAATTAATCTACAAGAAGGTGATCCACAGTAAATTAAAATACAAGAAAGTAATCCACGGTTGGGTGATCTACAAAAAATGATTCCAAAGTTAAGTGATTTACAAGAAAGTAATCCGCAGTTAAGTGCTTTACAAGAAAGTAATCCACAGTTAAGTGATTTACAAGAAAGTAATCCACAGTTAAGTGCTTTACAAGAAAGTAATCCACAGTTAGATAATATACAAGAAAGTAATCCACAGTTAGATAATATACAAGAAAGTAATTCACAGTTAGATAATATACAAGAAAGTAATCCACAGTTAGATAATATACAAGAAAGTAATCCACAGTTAAGTGCTTTACAAGAAAGTAATCCACAGTAGATAATATACAAGAAAGTAATTCACAGTTAGATAATATACAAGAAAGTAATCCACAGTTAGATAATATACAAGAAAGTAATCCACAGTTAGATAATATACAAGAAAGTAATCCACAGTTAAGTGCTTTACAAGAAAGTAATCCACAGTTAGATAATATACAAGAAAGTAATTCACAGTTAGATAATATACAAGAAAGTAATCCACAGTTAGATAATATACAAGAAAGTAATCCACAGTTAGATAATATACAAGAAAGTAATCCACAGTTAAGTGATCTACAAGAAAGTAATTCACAGTTAGGTAATATACAAGAAAGTAATTCACAGTTAGATAATATACAAGAAAGTAATTCACAGTTAGATAATATACAAGAAAGTAATCCACAGTTAGATAATATACAAGAAAGTAATCCACAGTTAGATAATATACAAGAAAGTAATCCACAGTTAAGTGATCTACAAGAAAGTAATTCACAGTTAGATAATATGCAAGAAAGTAATTCACAGTTAGATAATATACAAGAAAGTAATCCACAGTTAGGTAATATACAAGAAAGTAATCCACAGTTAGATAATATACAAGAAAGTAATCCACAGTTAGATAATATACAAGAAAGTAATCCACAGTTAGATAATATACAAGAAAGTAATCCACAGTTAGATAATATACAAGAAAGTAATCCACAGTTAGATAATATACAAGAAAGTAATCCACAGTTAGATAATATACAAGAAAGTAATCCACAGTTAGATAATATGCAAGAAAGTAATCCACAGTTAAGTGATCTACAAGAAAGTAATTCACAGTTAGGTAATATACAAAAAATTAATCCACAGTTAAATGATCTACAAAAAATGAATCCAAAATTTGGTAATATACAAAAATTACTCCACAGTAAGGTAATATAAAAGAAAGTTATCCACAATTAAATAATCCTTAGTTAGGTATTCCACCGGAAAGTAATTATTAATTGCCAACATACTGGGAATGTGTTACACAATTTGTGGAAAAGTCACATACTCTTAAGACATTTTATGACTTTGCAATAATTCTCTAGAATGCTCCGTGTATTGCCTCATGATTTTGTTTATTAACACGTTCATTTATACAACAATTTCGTTTAGGAGGAATCCTTTTTTTATTAAATCCAAAAATAAATGAAACCTATATCGCATATGAAGACGTGTGAATTAAAAACAGAAGGAACCCAGACTCACGCTGCCAGTGAAAATGCCATCGTATCTTTATATTAACACATTTTGCCTTTGTACAGTCCTTGATTTAGCAATAGAAATTGGAGCAATTAGAGAAGACTTCTGTGTCAGCAACCGCACTTTAATGGATTTCTATGTCGATGGACTCAATACCTGGTCCAGAAAAATCTTTGAGGGTGAAGTTGAGGATTTTTGTCACGCATATGATTCTGCTTGTTTCCATGGAAATCTCTCTTCCCCCTTTTTACTCTTTCTTTGACACTCTTCCATTAAAAGGAAAGTCAGTCTTTGCTGTTTCACAACAAACTGTTGACCACATTTCATACCGGGTGTGAAGTGTAAGGATGACAGAGCAGGAAATAACGAGTGACATCATTGAGTGTTCCCTGACTCAACACATCACAATCTCATTTAAGAATAATTCCAAATCATTTGGTGGTAAAGCCCTAAGCTGAATTTTAAATAACGGGAACTGATTCAGAAAGTCCTTTATCAGATGTTTATGAAATGTTCTGCGTGAGTGTGATATTGCCAGTTGATGTAAGACACATGTTTCAAGACAAGAGATATCTGAGACCGGGTAGCAAGGAAGTCCAGGTTACAGCAACATGAAGTGCATCATATACCCTTGCTATTAAAGTCCATGATAATGTGAAGCAACCCTGAAGTGTCTGAGTGTATCAGTCTCATAATTTTTCACATGTATCATTATCTTCACATCCTGGAAGTGGAAACTTAAATTCATGTGAAATGGAAAAAATCTAAGTTTTTAAATCTGCCTCCTTCAACATTAGGAAGCATATTTAAAAACACTCAAACTCATACATTGACACTCGTGTATTAATTGTGTTGTATAATATAAAACATCACCACATATTTAAAATCTTTAGTTTTAAACAATAAATAAAGAACAGTTTGTGCTTGTTTTTGTAAATGTCATGTCGTTGTGATGTAATATAATATAACAATAAAGATATTGAAGCCTTCCCATTGGGAAGTATATTTGTAAACATTGAAACAATGCAATCTTTCAATGTTTCAATGTAAAACAACACAACATATATCCAAAAACTGTATTTTATATAATAAATAAATAACTTTATACACTGGTTTAAGTTATATCCTAATATATTATATATCATGTAATGTAATATAATACAATGGAATGGAATGTCGTAAAATAATATTATATATCAAGTAATGTTATATAATACAATGGAATAGAATGTCATATAATAATACTAATATATATCATGTAATAAATATACATGCATGTCTCAAAAACCCTCCAGATTTTAAAGGAACTACTTTCTTCTGCCACAAATTCCAACCCAATGCAATGCGGCACTTTCCATAGTTTTTTACCTTAATATGCGTTTCTATACATTCTTCCTTTTTCTGCCTCTGTCTGTTTGTAATATAACAATAGGAATAAAAATGTAAATAAAAATAAATGATATGGTAAATATAAAAAACATAATATCTATTGTTTATGATTTTATCATTTAACTTATTAGTGATGTTATAATTTCAACAAACCTAAACAGCATTCGAATACTCTATAACTCATTCAAATATAGTCTTTATTGTCTTTATTCTCTTACAGTTACAGTTAGTAAATTGTTTAGGGTTGATTTTTTTTTTAAATTGATGAAATTTGGATTTACATGTTGATTTATTCATGACAACTTCTGTCAATTTGATTGTTTTTAAAGAAATTGTAATGTAGTATATTTTAAAGTACATTAGATGCATATGATGCCACTCCTCAATAGCCTCAAGATCTTGCTTTCACAAAGAAAATGTGTGAGTCTTCAAGACGACGTCAATGTTAAAAAAAGGAATTTCCCCTGAGGACGTATAAATTCTCAACATGATGAGGCTTTGTTACTTCTGTAGTTTGTTGTCTTTCTGCATTTTCCTTTCAGGTTGCTGTTGGTAATATGAACTTCTCCCAGGGTAAGTTTTAGGTTTTTATTCAAATGAACAGTGGTTTTCTTTATAATGACGAGTAATGGTTTTAATATGTCAAATGCATTCATGTAAGCACTATCTATATGATTTTATGTTAAATATCATGAGAAACAAACTAAGGCAACATTATGCACATTTCCATGCAACAGTCAAGAAGAATTGATTGCATTTTGTAAAATCATAAATGATGTCCAGTCGTGGCTAAAGCACATGTGAAACCACTGCGTCACAATCTAACTCTCTCTCTCTCTCTCTCTCTCTCTCTCTCTGGTCTCTCTCTGGTCTCTCTCTCTCTCTGGTCTCTCTCTCTCTCTCTCTCTCTCTCTCTCTCTCTCTCTCTCTCTCTCCAATACTCTCTCTCTAACGCTCTCTCCCCCCCTCTTTTTCTCTCTAGTTGCCCTCCTAGTTACATTACTGGGATTTGTGGGATCTGTCCCTCTTCCTGAGAAGCGGGTAATGGAGAGTAGCACTATTGAACAGGGTTACAGTTTCATCAGCAAAATTCTAGAAGGTATCCCTAAAGCTCATGCGTCCTGGATAAAGTCACCGGTGAGTATTAATATGTGCTTTAAAGTTGCAACCAATATGAAGAATGAAAATTACTTCATGAGCGAATCGTTCTCTTGATGCTTGAAACCTGAAAAAATGTGCTTGTTTGTTTGAACAAAAAGAGATATTTGGAAGAATGCTTGTGGACAAACAGTCTTGGACCCTACTGCCTACCATAGTAGGAAAATGACAATGTAAGCACTTTTTGTGGTCCTACATTCTTCAAAATATCTTCTTTTTTGGTTAACAGAAGAAAAATGATGGTAATGGGGTCCAAGGACTGTTTAAGTTATGACCATTCTTCTAAATATCTTTCTCTGTGCCAATCGCAATACACATTTAAAACAACTCAAATGTGAGGCAGACAGATTTAAAGCCTTGTGCCTATATGCAAATCTACTGTAATATGCAAATGTTTTTTTACATGTCATTCAGGGATAAGTTTTGTAATTTTTTACAGACTTATGCAAGAGCTAAAAAGTCAAGTTTAAACACGTCAAATCTCTTTCAGAGTCTGAAACTGGGCAGTTCGGTCAATCTGGAGCTGCAGCACTTGAAGGAAAACCTCATTCATTCGGCCCCTGTCCTTGAGGTCATCTCTGAAAACTTTACCCTGGTGAGTTTCGTTGATCTCAAAGCATTGGCTCGGAAGTTTGGAATAAAAAAAACTAAATTCTTTTTCTGTCACAGGAGGTTTGCCTTGATCACATATTAAAAGGACTTGAGCTCCATCTGAATCTCCTGGAAGAGATCAGCAAACTGCAACCAACAGAGCAAGTGGCCGAACTGAAGGCCGACATTCAAGATCTGAAGTCCTGTGTTATGAAGGTAAAACCCGAAGTTCTGGACTGGCATTTGATGTAGGCACAAGGGAGACTTGTTCGTTAGCCTGTTATGTCACTGGGTTTATTTATAAGTTTGATGCTCGGCTAGATTTAAATAGTGCGGGGGTCATATTGCGCAGGCTTTATGTGTCTGACCCAACCTAACCGAGAGATTGAACTCAATCTATAAACGAAAAATTCAGTTCAACTCGTTTGTGATAGCTCACCAATATTATAACAAAATCCTCATTTAATCACCCTCTTCTCACTCGATACACACAAAAAGAAGATATTTTGAAGTAAGTTTGTAACTGAAAAGCAATGCTGCACATTCCCTTCTATTGTATGGACATGAAAGCCAATAGGGGGCATTCTTCGAAATATCTTATTTTGTGTTCAAGCGACAAGTGGGTGTGTAAATGATGACCACAACAAACAAAACAACCCATTCACTTGTATTGTACTGACACTATTCCAATGGGTGAGAAATTATAACCAAATTTAAAAAAATTGTCGGGTGAAGTACTGCCTTATGTTCTATTTTACTCACCCTATTGTCACTTGAACACAAAAGAAATGTTTAGTGTTCGGAAGATATTTGAAAGTTGGTAACTGAAAAAGAATGGTACCAATTCATTTCTATGTGACAGACAATAAACCAATGTGAATGGGTGCCATTCTACGAAATATCTTCTTTTGTTAGTTACAAGAGGGTAAATGATGACCGAATGTAATTTCTCTTTCTGTCACTTTCTGTCATCATTTACTCACCCTCTGGTCACTTGAACACAAAAGAAGAAATTTTGAAGTGGGTAACGGAACAGCAATGGCATCCATTCACTTCTATTGTGTGGACATAAAACCAGTGTGCTTTAAGTGAACAGACGCCATTCTTCAAAATATCTTCTTTTTATGTAGAAGTAACAAGAGGATGAGTAAGTGATGACAGAGGTTTATTTTTTGGATACACAAATGAAGATATTGTGTAGAATGGCACACATTCACATTGGTTTTATGTCCGTCCCATGGAAATGAATAGGTACCAGAGAACCATACAGCAGTAGCACGCGTATACTTTTGTTGAAGCTTCTATAAGACGAACGCAAGTGGACGGATGGCATCCTTCAAACTATCTTTTTGTTTTGCAAAGAAATCACAATATAATACATAAGATAATGATGACCCAATTTCATCACTTTAAGGGTCTCTTCAGGGTTACATTAAGTAGCAACCATTCCATTAAAAAATTTTAAAATTGTTTTTTTTACAGTTGCAGTCGGAAGCTGGATTCGAGCCCTCAAAGCATACATCCCAGCTCGACCTGACCGACAAATTGAAATCTGACTTCATGATGGAGGTTGCTGCTCACCTGACCCTTCAGCAACTGCAGGTGTTCAGCTGTGATGTGCTGCGCAGCATCCTCGCTCTCCTTGAAATGACCTCCGGAAATACAAATTCAGAGGACTCCGAACGCACTGACAAACAATGCGTTACACTAAAGTAACCTTCTACTGAAAAATAGAACAAATATATTTAAAGTTGTTTACTGCAGGCAGTATTTATCTATCTTTATTTAAAGACATATTTATTCAATCTACTTTTATTATAATATTGGAAAGAAATATTGTTTGTTAAGCGTACGATCATGACTTATAAATGGTCATTGAATCATCCCATGATCTCTGTGAGAACTGTTTTTCTTACATCACGTCATAATGTTTCTTTGCCTTGATGTTTTTCTACCCATAATGCGATTTTTGGTGTTTTTAGGATTAAATGATATTATTTATTTACCTATTTATTTATTTAATAAGGAAACATATTTATGTTTATTTAATGTCAAACTGTTGACAGTGCCTTACACTTGTTTATCCAAATAAATCAAAGCGGTTGCAAAGTTTATATGTGTGCTTTATTGTAATATTGTAAATCTTCATTTGGTGAGAAAATAAAACAAAGCCACAGTTTTGTATTTATCAGGTTGAGTATTTTTATTGGAAAAAATGATGGTTTAATGCATTTAAAAATGTTGAATTCCTTTAAAATTCTTCTTCCCTTAAACTCATGACCATAGCACTGAAATAAAGGGTTGTTGGAATTACTTAATTTAGTGATGTAAGTCAGTTCCACATAATTAAATTACATTTCAATAAAATTTCTACAGTAATTTGAAAAAAAGTTTTGTCAAAAAACTTAATTCAATTATGTGGAATCAATGGTTATATTAAGTAATTACAACAATTAATTTATAGGGTATATTAGACATTAATCTATTATATTTTAGAGAAAATTAAACATAACATGCAGAAAGCTTCCCGTTTCGGCAATGAGAGGGAAAATCATACATAGCATGAGAAGATAATTTAAGTTTTTAATTAAAAATTACAAAGTGATGTTAACTTGATAATCATTGGGAAATAATGGTAGATACATTCCCTAAAATGAAAACAGACTTATAAATTTCTTTCTGTGTGTAAAAACAGTGCTTAAAAATGTTTTTATTTCCAGAATGTTTTATATTTTAGTCTTTTTGAATCACATAAACATATAATACACCAACTTAGAAGCATTGCGGTAATGATAATTTCAGCAAATCATTTGTGCAAGTTATAAAACAATATTTTTATGTTTAAAATAAAATGCTTAAGAGCCATGATGCTGCAGTGGTTTATGAGAATGTCCCAGGTCTATCCTCTGACACTGTGATGACACTGTGGGAATTCCACAACATCTACATTGACAGACAGGATATGATGTAACCATGTGACGTGTCCAATGTTAAACCTTTTCTATTGTATCATACACTGGCATTTCCCAGTCTGAAACCTTTGGATTCAGTGCCCACCAATCACATAAAAGTTTGATGTGAGAATGCCTGAAGTTCTTATGATGATATAAACAGCTTCCTCAAGGAAAGTGAAATAAAGTTTCTGAATGTTCTTAAGACTTGGAGACTCTTGGAGATGATCTCAGGCTTTAAGAAGGCCTGGAGCAACATGAGAACATCTCCCCACCCATCTTCTCACCAACTGAAAAACCTTTATCTTAACCTGTTGCCAAATATTTTGAGTTTATTCTAGAGACTTTGGAGTACGTAGACCAGAAATTATAACGGAGTAAGTATCAGAAAATCATACGATGAAACAAATGGCTTCAGTGAGCGTAAAAATCCCATCATAGGTATGACTGGTGCCTTCCACATTTCTCAACGCACTTTAAACCAAACCTGGATCATTTAAAGGTACAGATAAGCTTATCTTTCCCAAGGCCTCTTGATCTAACTGACCACTTCACATTATTAAGGAAATATGTAGGAAGAGCATTTGAGCACGAAACAAAAAAAGCATGAAGGATTCAGCAACTTTTAGTGGCAAACTGTCCCTTCAATTATGTAATTTGTAGCTTTACACATATGATATGTTCACACCAAACACACACAATTGTGTTTAATTCTCTATTCTTATGCAGTGTTCACACCAGATGTGAATCAAGCGATTTGCAGAAATTAATTACAAAGGGTCAATGCAAGACACAAACAGATGAATCTCACGGAAGGCGATGGTGCCAATTGTAAGCTGAAATATTTAAACTTTGAGCATGTGTTGCAAATTTCTCTAAATGCACAAAGTTATAATATTTCAACTTCTGTGGAGGATGCGAATGACACGTTCTTGGCAATTGTGCTGCCCTAATCCCCACATTTGCATCGGAGGCTGCAAGTAAGCATCTGTTCCTGTGTTTGTGTTGACTTGTAATTAACTCACACAAATCACTTGATTCGCATCTGGTGTGAAAATAGCATTAGACACCAAAAAATGTCCAAATCTTCATTGGGAAATCTACCATGAATTTCTGCTGGAAAAGTGCACGTTTCACATAAGAGACTTGTCACCGTTATCTTATGCACAGATTTATTTTATTGAAATTTTAAGAAAAAATACACTCTGGGGAAACCATGTTTTGTACCAATCAAAATCATTTAATTTTTCTCCCCACTATAAATATAAAAAACTGATAAGTTTGAACTTACAAAACGTATAAAAATCAATTTAACAAAGGTTACTTTCCGATAAATGTTTGACTCACATGTGTGAAGCTAACACTGAGCTGTCCTCCACATAAAATACTTCAAAGCAACATCAGTTCTTACACTTCTGATCAAACCCCACATATTTCCAGAACTTTTTCTAGATGATCCAAAGTAGTGAAGCTTATATGGGTAAAACAGACGTATGGTTAAAACGCAGTGCTCTACATAGCAGCGATGGCTTTCGCTGCGACTCTCCGTCCCAATGGAAGGCTCAGATCTGTGATGGACAGCACAGTTTTGGGATTTGCCAGGGCTTGAAGTTTCACCAGTTCAGAAATCTGTGAAGAGATAAAATCCATGTGTAAAAAAGATCTGATTGGATAAGCCACATTTAATGCCAGTGAGTATAAATGTACAGCTTTGTTTATTTCTCTAGTTTAATGGACGACATTGTGGCTTTTCTATTTTAAAGGTATTACATAACGCATATGATATCATACACATTTACATGCAAATCACAGTCATTTATGTGATTCATGCCTCATTATCTCTCTGCTTCCCTGTTTCTATGTGAACACAGTGAATGAATGAGTAGAATTGTTTAGAGTTAGTAATTGAGGCTTGTTTGATGTTTTCTTTATGATGGAATCTGTCTGTGATCTATCTACACACTTGTTCTCACTCTTGTGTAAGTGCAATATAGCACTCATGGTCGTGTAATTGTGCTCTATATCAGGGGCTGTGATTGTCTCCACACCTAATCACAGCCATGCTGATATAGAGCACCATCACACGACCATGAGTGCTATATTGCATTAGTATGTGTGTATGTATATATATATATATATGTATGTGTATATGTATATGTATATGTATGTTTGTATATTTAACATATCAGTATATATACTGCATATATATACTGAATGTCACTCTATTCTCTTACCATGGTAAAGGGCATAAACTGCAAGATGCTGCCACGGCTGCCCTGCTCTGAGCACTCGACACACTCCTCGATGAAGCTCTGAACAAACTGTGTGTGAGGACCCGCAGTCTTAGACCCCAAAAGAGAAGAAACCAACAGAAACAGATTCGCTAAAAAAAAAAAAAAAAAAAAGACAAGTGATTACAATTATTGGTTCGAAGTGTTTACAAACCCTGAACCTAGCACCCAAGCTAACCTTTATTAAGTTCCTATAGTACACAAACACTACTCTGAAAACAAATAAGTTTATTCTGCAAGCTTAAAAGTTTTAGAGCCCCAGTTTTGTCATGTATTTGTTGTTTTGTATTTTAACACAGCAGCATGCAAAACACAAACCTAACACTCTGTTCAGAGGATCTCTCATGTTGACAGTGTGAAGCTGAGAGGCAGACAGAGAACTGCTCATTGAACGATCACCTAAAAACAGAAATATGAAGTTATTATAAGCTAGACAGCACTTACACCATCATTTTAAGGTTTAAGGTCACTTGACTGAAGGTTTTCATTTATTTGTTTGAACATATAAAATAAGTTAAACTGAAAAACCCAATGATGCAGACATTAACAGGGTTTTTTTGTTACAAAAGAAGTAACTCGAACAGCATATACATTTAAATATGAATTCCATAGTTCCAAAACTAGTATGATTTAGAATTAAGGACTGATATTTCATCGATATTGAATCAAATCAAATCTAAAACCAAATAATCAAAAGTTATAAAATAGTTTGTGCATTTTAAGATCATTGAATAATTCTGCAACGGGAAGCTTAAATACACAAGTTTGCTTGTAATGTAACCTAAAAATGATTGCAGCATATACAGATATGACTACTATAACCCCAAAAGGCTCTTGATAAAAAGATAGATAAATAATAATTTCATTGTCTCATGATGCAAGTTAAATAAAAGCATCTGCAAAAATGACTGAACGGTTTCCCAGTTATATAGTATGTTAGGGCGATAGTTCTTACTTAAATTTGCACATTAAAACGTTTTTAGAATAAACCTTACAAATAAATACTAATTGTGCATTTTGAGGAAAAAAAAAACAACGGTACTCATGTGTTTTACTTTTTTTTTTGAATAGTTTCCGGTTAAGACGGCTCAAATGCAGTGTTCACACCAGAAGTGAATCAAATTTGAAAATAACATACAAACACAATGCAAAGATGTGAATAGAAAGGACCAAGCAACAGGGAATGCTTCCTACACGCAAGTTTAACTTGTCTGAGAAATTTGCACGTTGAGGTCATTGATAACACGTGTTTAATGGATACAGACGCCAAAAGGCTCTTATGCAAACTTTCTCTGTGAATTAATAGAAACGAGCATTTAATGCGATTGTTCACATTTGCTCTATAAAACGGCATACTAGTACATTCCCAATAGAGGTGAATGAAGAAGAGTATGATTAGTCAATGCAAAGATGCGAATAGACATTTTGCGGTGCGATTTGTGCATTGTTAATATTCGCTTAAAATGGGTAATTCGCGCAAAACACAACATTTGTGCAAATTAATCAAGTTATTACTGCGTAGCACCAACAAGGAGGAACAACAACGGAGGACAAAACCAATCATCGCTTTATCTGGATACCCGGAGCCGTAAGACACATTTTTGTACAGTTCAATGTACATGTTGAAGATACTAGAGCATAAAGTGCAGCTACCCTATCAACAAAATCCCTGTTGCCATGTCACATGGGAGCTACCAGCAGAAGCCCTTGCCATTACGCAATTCACTTCTGATGTCAATTAAATTTAGATATGCAAATGAAGCATATTTCACAAATGAAGCTAGTTTTAATCAATTTATTCCCATCTGATTTGAATGCACTGTAACATTTAATTTAGTCTGAGACTAGACTAAGTTCCGGTCTCTCGCATAAAAAATATAGTGAGTTTGTTTTTGTGCAGTGTGGAAAATAGTAAATAAGACAGGAAGTGACCTGGACTGGAAAGCACAACCGTCTCGTCCTCGTTGGAGCTCAGGAGGCGCATTAGTTTAGATGGCTGTGTATCATCCAATGGGAACAGACTTGTGTAATCCTACAGCCAATGAGAATTGTGTTACATACTATTCAAAAGCAGCAAAATACAACTGTCAGTCTTGTGCGTGGGATCTATATATAAATCTGTGCACTAATAAAAGTTGGGTAAATACAAACTGTCATACATGTCATACACAAACTTTAAATATGAGTTATATGAGGGGATTTAAGGTATGGAGAGTAAACGCGGAAATAAGGATGTGAAAGCTGTCATATTTTGCAATACCTCTATGTCCTCGCGTTGTCTCTTGCGCTGTCTTGCTGATGCTTGACCCTTATGATGAGAAGAGTAGGAACTGAGAGCACACCACACCGACAACCTGTAAAACACATAAACACTTAACGTGAAAATGACAAAAACTAATTCTGTGCAGTTAACGTTAGAGTCAAAGTTATCCCTATAATGAAAATCCTGTCATAATGTATTGAACAGCTTGTCTTTCACACCTGTCTGGCATTAATTCTTCTGCGGACCACCTAAGAAGATATTATGAGGAAAGTTGGTAACCAAACAGGAGCTGCACCCATTCACTTCTATTGTATGGTAACAAATCCCATGGTGAAGGGGTGCCAGTTCCCAACATTCTTCAAAATATCTTTTTTGTGTTCTGTTAAAAAAAGGTGTGGTTCAGGTCTGAAATCACAAGATGGAATTCATTAAAAAAATCAGTGATCTTAAACAGACAGCACAACTGAATTCTGACATTTTCATCTTGGTTCAATGAAAAATAGAAACAGGGAAGACACCGATTCCACATCCACTTGCACGGACGTCCGGTTAGAGGTAAAAAGAGGAAGTACGCGGAAAAAAGAAAGAAATAAGAGGAAATGTAGTAAGATCAAAGGTTCATTCATGCATGACCACCATGTGCTGACATACAAATGGAAACTGAGGGATTGCACCGAAAAATAAAAGTCAAGAGACATTAGATAATGTTGAGGATTCCACCTCTCTCCATACTGGCCCACTTGCGTGCCATATCCGCTGAACTCAACATTATGGAAAGATGTCAGTGTTCAAATAAAAATAGTGAAAGGGAGGACACTACTGACTACTCTACTGATCAAAAGTTTTGAAACATTTGTGTGAAAAGTTTCTATTATTTCCTAAAACTTTTCAACTGTATGTGTGTGACTAAATGTCTGAAATTAGTGGTCAAAACTATAATTTAGCAAACATACCTGACAAAAACTTTATTAAAAAAAATGTTTTTTAAAGGGAAGAAAGTTAAAGAAAAAACAGCCTTTAAGAGTGAAGAATAGAAGAGAACTTTTGAAGTTCTTTTAAAAGCATCACAGCGTGAGACTTTAAGAAGCAACTTGAGAAAATGACAAGAAAACCTTTTTGCTTATTCACTGAAGATTATCCAATAAAACTTGTTTTACTGTTATATATTTTTGTTATAGCATAATTACCACAGTTCCTTTTGTTTTATTTCATCATCTTGAATAATTTGTTATTAATTTGTCAAGCGAGTAAGAAGTCCAACATTTTTGACCCGTATCGCAGGTTAGAATTTTAACTTTTAAATTATTTTCTGTATTCTTGGTGTGTTCCTTTCAATAAAAGTATTATAATTTTATTGTCTTATAGTTTCTTAACAGAAATAATTAAATTGTGTAAAAAAAAATACTGAATTTTTTTAGTTAATATAACCTTAATATAAACAAATGTATAATACCTTTATTAAAAAGTACTGCTTTCGATGCAAAGTGTGATAAGAAAAAGTTAATACTTGGCAAGAGCTCTTCCCGGCGGGTCTGCCAGGCTGTGCCAGTGGGCGGGGTCAGTAAGGAGGCGGGGCAGGACGTGACCCAGGAGTGTCAGGGTGATTTGATGGTTGTCCAGACAGAATATACTGTAGAGCAGCTCAACCACACGTGACGCCCACTCTTTGCGGGTCTCTTTCAGCAGCTCCTGCAATACAAACACACACACACAGAATGTCCAACTGTTCATGAGATCATTTTCTATTTAGTACTGCCAAACCATATTAACATTTACCTTAACCAGGTTATTGGTAAACCAGAAGACTCCTCCCATATGCAGGAGATTCTCAAAGAGGTGGAACGCTCGGGAGTCCACCCAACCCTTCTCCAGAACTGCCCTGAACCCAGTCTGTAGGGCCAGACGAATGGGCTGGCGGGCTGGCATAAGGTTCCGGTACGGAATGGACTCCTGACCTTCGATCGAGGGCCGCAGGGACAGTCCAGTCTGTTGAAACACATCTGCGCACATGTGCTCCAGGATAGAGCTCATGATAACCACACTGGGCGAGAAAGTGAGAGATTACATTTAATATAACAAATATTTATTTCATGCAATTGTTTTTGAAATGAATGACCTTGACTGAATATTGAATAAATAACAGCCAATAGAGTGACAAGTGTCCCAAAACTTTGGACCGATGGTGTATATAAATATTTGGGCTGTGATGCCTACCGCTCAGAGTAAAACTGTAAGTTGTTTTCTCCTGACATGGGAGCAATCAGCTGGCGAATCATAGTCTGAGGTTTCTCTCTCTCATCCAATCCCAGCATCCGAACGTGAGCAACCAGCCAGGCCACTGCACAGATGGCCATACTGCACACTTTCCCTTTGATGTTATCAGTGATTTTCTGCAATTCGAATAGTAAAATATTTTGTTTTATTTAAATGTTTTATTCCACTAATTGATTGCCTACACATATATAATACAATATATTAGAGCTGTGAATTGTGACCTGTTTGGAAATTCATATCGATTCTTCTTTATATGGTTTTAGTTCGATTCAATTTCGTTACAAGTATTTTATTTTAAATCTTAGTTTTGCAGACATGAAATTTATATTTAAACATGAATTCTGAACATGAAGCCCTCCTTACTCAGACATTATTATTAGAGCACATAATCATCTTTTTAATTACTTTTTACTTTAACGTTGAGTTTAACATAAAACAATGTAAATGTGAAACCATATAAAACTCGAAATCAATATACAAATTGAAACATGTTCAGGAATAAAACTTATTATTATAAAACAAAATATATATCAATCTGCACATTCTGACTGATTTTACACAGTACTTGCGCTTTAAATGCAGACCCACTGAACTCGCACATCCCACCAGGTGCTGATGCTCTATTATAGATGTAAGAGCACTCACCTGAACAGCTTCCACAGATAGCACTCCGTTTTCCCAGGCATTCAACACCTCCAGTATGGCAGCCGGAGTAGTGAGACAGATTTCATGCCATTTCATCTGACTGGAGAGATTTGTAGTACATTTATTATTAAAGTGTAAGAAGAGGAGAATTTCGAATTAATAAATCTCTCTAGTTGTTCGAAATCTGTCTACATTTCATTGTTTGGTTAAACACAGATAAAAGATATTTTGATGAAAATTACCAAAATTGTATATCGTTGTCCCACATTTTTTTAAATATCCCAATTTTGGTTTAACAGAACAAAATAATGTTTTCTATTACGGTAGACAATGGGGTCGGAGTGTTTCAGTTATACATATTCTTCCAAATATCTTTCTCTGCATTGATTAGAACTTAGAAATGTACAAATTTAGAACAACTCAAAATTGAGTCAATGAATGTTTTTGGGTAACTAACACTAAAGTTGTATTGCTTTTATGTTCTTAAAATCTACCTATTTTATTTTTCCTACGCATTAAAGGCATCCTGAGCTGTCTTGAAGAACAAAAACGGACAATTTGACCCAGATAAAATTCAAGATCTATGTAGAAACCATTCTTTAATTTTAAAGCCAATTTTTTTCTTTATTCCAATACCCACATGCATTAAATAATTTTAAACAGCCGGCCCCTTGTTCTGCAGTTTTTGGACTTGTGAAGTTAAACTGGTCAAGTGATCTAGTTTTGCAATCTTTCCATGCTTGTAACTCGTGAGGATGAGAGCATTAAGACACATCCTTTAATAGAATCTCTCATTTGAATTTCAATAGTAAGCAGTGTTTGTTTATTTCCAAGAATTCGGGTCATTTCATTTTAACCAGTGTTTCCAAATCCTGGTTCTGGCTAACCCCAAGATAACACATTTTGATGTCACTCTAACCTGACCCACTTATCTGATGTCTGTGATGAGAGAGATTGATGTGCAGTTTTGGGGGTTCTCTGGGACCAGGGTAAGGAACTATGTAATTTACCCAAATAAAGACATACAATGCCTTTTTTTATGAAAGGCATTGTAAAAATGTCATTATATGGGATCCAAGATTTAGCAATAGAGCAAAGAAGCAACATGGCAATAAAATAGGTGTGTGCAAACGAAAGAGCTGTTAGCGCTGGGCAATTAATAGTGATCGATTAAAAGAATTTTTTTGCCTCCAACAATTTTGAAAACCAAATAAACTGCAAATGATCTGTACAATTATAAATCCTTAATTTCACAATAAAGTGAGTTATCATCGTTAAAAGAAAGCCGATGTCTTGAACTACAGCAAATGCCATGATTGTAGTCAATTACTTCAGTGACAAATCATCAGAAATAACTGTATTAACATGATGTCACCTCATCCCTGGGGTTGATACAGTAACTGACAACTGAGTTAACCAATAACAGTAGCCTAAAGCATTTGACCAATCAGCGTGCACTGGGAGGCAGGAAATAAAGAGTCAGGATCTAAATTCAAGTCTTTTTTCAGGAAGGAGGAAAGATGCAAAAAAATAAGGCAAATAATACAAATAATAATTTGTCAAAGATGTAATAGCATATTTGGACTCAAACAATACAATAAATAATAGTTTTATCACCAAACAATGGTTTCTTTAAATGAATTATTGTGTCGCCTTCAGTTTTACGTTTCCTTTTATTTCTTATAATATTATCTGTTTGAGTCTATGTATTCATATCTTATTTTATCTATCAATTTTTAAAATATGTTTTTATTATTATTTTTTATTATAGCTACTCAATATAGGAATGCCTTCTAACAACCTCGTAGAGACTAACGACAGCTAATGACAGAGTAAAAACGTCACTTACACAAGCTTCATCTCAGAAGAGGAATTAAGCAGAGCCACCAGACTCTCTACCTTCCCAGATTCGGGTCGGAAACACGGATGGTCAGGATTCAGGGTCTTCTTGTCCTCTGGCACGCATGTTTGCAACCAAGTCTCAAAGAAGGGCGTCTCACCAGATGGGCTGGGGTCAGACAAAATCACCTGAACGAACAAGAACAGTTTTAAAACCACTACTGTTCAGTCCTAAAACTATATTGAAAACAAATATTGTATTGTAAATAAAAAAAAAAATTAAATTCAGTTATAGGTTGCATGGTGTATTTTGATTATGATTTATGATTTCATTTTTGGGCTTGTTACACCCAGTATGTAGAAGATCAATAAGGCCTGGAATTGGTAACAAGTTGTCAAATCAACCTTGTATCAACATAATAATGTGGTTTCAGATAAGATAAATAAAAGATCGGCAGGATATGATAATAATAGGAAAGGTGTTTCACAACTGTAACTTTCATATTTCAGCGCAATTCATTTCTTTCACAGAATGTGGGAATTTACCTCCGAGCCGTATGTCTGCACGACATGACACAGCATGAGAAATGAAATATCAAACAGCAGCGCTCGCACTGACGCAGACTTTGCTAAAAAAAAGAAAAATATTTTTTACAAGTGGTGATTAAATTCATCCTTAAAGATTTAAATTATTTTAACAAATCGGATGATATTTGTCAAGAAATGTAACTTTTATTGCATTACTAGGGACTTATAAAAAACATAAGCATTGTTTCTTGTTTTTAGTAAAAATTTAAAAATTCTTAAATTAAGACACATTTACTTGGCAAGAAAAGTGAGCCAAGATGTTTATTCCTTACGGAAAAGAAAATGTATAAATTAAGTAAACTTTCCTTTACAAAATGAAAATAATTTGCCAGTGGAGTGCGAAAAATAAACTTGAATTTCGCTTTACTTTACTTTACTTTTATTTTGCTTAAACAAATGTACTTGATTCTTATATTTTCTGCCCAAAAACGAGACAACATTTCTTATGTAATTGTCTTCTCCTTTTTATGTCTTAATTTAAGAAGTTTTACATGTCTGTACTAATAATAAGACAAAAAAACTTAATAGAACATTTATTTTTGTGCAGCGTAAGAACATGTGAGAGCAAATCTTATGAGAGCACATGACTTACATCCTTCTCCACTGATGTGTTTGGGAAACTCGTTCAATCTGAGAAAGAATGGCGTTTAATCTCGTCACACTCTGTTTATTTATATTTAGTAAAAGAAGACTGATGCACGGTTTTAAACATTCCTTATATTTTATATGTCCTGTTACCTACTTGATAAACTTGCGAGCGAAAGATTTGAGCTTTCCGGTGGCTGCGGCAGCAGCCAACAGCAAATCAAGACTTTTTCCTGATAGCATGTGACCCAAAACTCCCAGCAGCCCCTCAGGGGACTTGGAGTGGTCTGCATCCACCGTCTAGACAAGTGAAAATGATAAGCAAGGTGTCAACAATGTATTTATTTGTCCAAAAAGTGTAACAAAGTGTCATTTCATCTAAAAAAATAAAGAAAAATCTAAGTTCCTTATTTAGATTTAAGACGAATGATCCTATAGTTAAATGCACTGTGAGTAAATCAATAAAAACTGGCTGACTGGCCTTATTTACTACAGGAAGTCATAAATATTTGAATAGGTTTTATAAGAATCAATGACATAATCACGAAGACCTTCAGGATGTTGGTGACTGTCGGCTCAGCTCTAAGTATAAGGCCTGGATTGGGTTGAATGTTGGCGTTCTCTGCCGTCTGGAGCATTTTCTCTATCCTCAGTCCTGCAGAATAAATGTCACCCCGCACATAAAACATTGAAGTTAATATTTAAATGGTGTGAGACAAAATAGCCATACCGTTTTGCAGTGAGTTTGGTTGTGTTTGCTTCAGACAACAAGCCCAGTTTATGACATTCCTGCAGTAACAAACTCAAGCAGTCACAGCTAAAAACACACAAAAATAAAAATGTACATCAATAACAGTACTATTCTTACATTATAACTCATTATGTTTTTCCGCAGGGACATACTTGCATCTCTGGTCAGCTTTATCAAGCAGCGCTGTGAGCTTCAGAAGATACTCAAAAGCCACATTTACATCCTCCGTGAAATCCTGACAGTAAAGAGCGCATAAAAGTCGGGTCAGATCACTTTGTGAGTTTGTGTTAATGGACAGATAAAAATCTGTCTATGAAAGATGTTACCTGGGTCTTTTCCATCTGCGGATATTTCTTCAGCCTTAGCAAGACCTGAGGGATCTGAAAGACAAAAATGAAAAAATAAACAAAGATTTTATGTTAATGTTGGATTTTACTCCACTTGAATTAATTATTCTAAAAGTGGCCTTTTAAAAGGAAAAGTGTGTCATATCTTGCGTTTTTTGGGGTAAAAATAAAACCACAAATCTACATCTTTAATGTTCACATTTAAACATTCAAAATACTTTATGGTACATGGGAAGGACAGTTTACCTTAAAAGATATCTGTTATCATTTTATCACATTTGAGTTGTAATAAAAAACTACATATATTATAGTTCACTGTTTTGATATACACAGAATAATATATTTGGAAAATATTTGTAAAATTTGTGACTTTTAACAGTCTGATTTTTTGGCCCAAAATGCATTATAATTCTGCACACCTTTATATAGGGTGTTGATCTCCATAGGCTACATCCTCCCTCCTTACACAACTACATACCATCTGATATGCATTAAATCCTATAAGGATTCAGGTTTATGAAGCTTGGAGTGGGAAAATATGGATAAAATGATGATAATAGTAATAACTTGCACACAGTGTGTGCATAAGTTTACTGGTTTCATATTTGACAGAAGCTGACCTTTAGGAATGTGAAAGCCGTCCATTTGAGCTCCTCATTTCCCTCTGGAGACTCGATGAGTCCTGTGAAACAGGCCTTCCAGATTTCCAGCACAAATAGTGCAGCAGGGATACGCTACAAAAAGATGACAGATACAAATCAGCACACATGCGCACATGCACAACTTCTCAGTTCTTGTATCAGAGGTCACCTGCATTCTTTTAATCATCATGAGCTGCTCCACCAGCGGCTGCGTCTCTCCGGTGAGGTTCATGGTTCCTTCCAGCATGATGAAGGCATGGACAGATGGAAATGAAGTGTGTACTGGTGGATCACAATGATGAGACAACATCTGAGGAACACTGCGAAAGAGTAATGAGATGAAAATGAGGGGGATGCAGACTTTCATAAATGTTTTTGGATGCTTAGACATCATGGCATTATACACAATAAAAGAACAAAAAAACTTTGATCCCCTTTGGCTTTTTCCGATTCGGCACCAAACCATTACAAGTGAAAGGGACTAACAATTTTCTCTAACCAATATTTTTCAAAACGTCATCTTTTGTGTTTGCCAGAAGAAAAGAAAGTCTGTTTATTTTGGTGGGAACTATCCCTTTAAGAAAAGAAAGATATTACAAATATGTTACTTAAAATTGATTACAGATAAACGTAATATTCATGTGTCGATCACCATGTAGAATCATGTTTTCGCATTTTGTATAACTGGATTCTCACCTCTTGACCAATGAAACACACTCCTCAAGCTTTTCCTTTAATGTTGCATTCGTCACAGCACCAAGACGCTCAGATAACTTCAGTATAGCTTGCTCTACAATGGACCAGGATGCTTAAAAGAAAAAACAAAACAAGATGTGAATTATTTACAATATATTATACCTTACATTTTAGATATTATGGAAGTTTTGGTACAGATGAGTAAAATGTTCAATTCATTAAAAAAAATGGAAATGAGAATTATAGTCCATTTTTACACCAGAGAAGAGCATTTACTCATTCTGGATTCTACTACCTAGCTCATTTTCATGCTCTTTAATAAACACAACAACACACACCTTGTTCTTCCAGGCGGGCAATGTGCACGAGGGCTCTGTTTTTAGGGCTGTGAAGTAGATTGGCCAAGCGCTCCAGACAGGCCCTCAGATTATTCTCTATCGCAGGCAGAAGGCTGGGATCCTGCAGTCTGTCACAGTACCACGTGCATCCCTGCAGGAGCCAAACTACAGCACAGAGCATGGCACGACATAGCCCGATACACTCCTCCGCCTTCCCTTGACAGCTGCAGAATGGAACGATGAATCAGAAAAATAATTATTAAGATTGAATCTCTGGGACAATAGATGGTGGGTTGGGTTGGGTTGAAGAGTTAATTCTCTAATATAAAAAACTATTTGTTGGTACTACCTGAGCCGATGGCAGAACAAGTCCATAATCTCGAGCAAGGATTTGATACATAGCTCTCGTGAAAAATCCTCAAACTGTGGACGACCAAAAAATGTATGCATTTCATCTCAACAAATACAACTAGTATAACATTTTAAAAATAAAAAAAGTTTAGAAACAAAGTTTCAACCTTGAACTTGGTAATGGCAGTCAGCACACTGGAATATGACACCATCTGCAGGTGTAAGAGAGTATTTACTACCACCTTTATACAATAACCTTAAAACTTAAAAAAACAATTGTTTATATCTAGGTGCAGTGTGACAGTATATCATTGATATTCTCAGCTCAATACACATTTATTTCATGGCTTTTTCAATTGCAGCGTTCGTTTGAACCTTAGATTTTCAGGAGTTCTCACCTGTGAACTTATGGCATATTTCAGGTAGGACAGGATCAGAGGGTTAGGTGACGGGCCAATCA
>CM065672.1:16062791-16065291 GCA_033220385.1 Triplophysa yarkandensis
TAGTTAACTGTCAAAATGGAATGACAAACAATTTTTTTATAAATTGGGGTTTTGCAAATTATCTCTTCATATGTAGTTTTGCAAATTCAAAGTTGAAAGATTTCAACAAAACTGCTTGTTTTTTATTCCTGAAACATTACAACCTTTTTTTAATATCACCCTTAATGTGATAGTTTGCACAAAAATGGTATTGCGTCATCATTTACTTATACTATTTTCATTTCAGACCTGTTTGGCTTTCTTTCACTTGCAGAACACAAACAAAGATATTTCGAAGAAAGTCGATAACCAAACTTTTATGTCACAAATTAACTTCTACTTAATGGACACAGAACCAATGCAAGGGAACGTGTGCCAGCTGCAAAAATTCTTCAAATATCTTCTTTTGTATTCTGCAGAATAAAGTCATACACGTTTGAAAAAGTCAAGAAAGTGAGTAATGATGACAAAGCTTTCATTATTGGGTGAACGATCATCAAGCTCATGAAAGTGTATGTAAATTACAATGTAACCTGAAGCGCCCTTCAGTTTGGCTCTTTATATTTAAGATGTGTTGAGTGGAGGTACTCTTACCCCATCCGAGTGCTCAGGAAGGGTTTGATAGGGTTGGGATGACTCGGTCTTACAGGGTCTGCAGTCTTCCAGTAAACCCACCGAAGAATCAAAGTCCTCCTCTGTACTGGAACCCTTACAGAAAGAAGAAGACGATAATATGACAGACCGCAATAAGCTGATTTCTAAATCTCTTTTTTTATTCTCATGGATGAGAGCTGAATCCAAAAGATGTTTTATCACACAGTTTTGAAAAGCATCGAGTCAGCTTGGGGTGGATACCTGGTTGAAAGGTTTTGTTGGGGACGGTGTGTTCTTTGGGGAGCCGGATCCTCTCATCCTTTCACTTAACCAGGAGAAAGGCACGAACGGTGGACCAGAGGAACGTGAGGACCGGCTTTCTGTTCTCTCTGAATCCCTGCATGGAAACACACAAATAATATAAATCATGCGAATCTGTATAAGCACATGTCCACTTCAAAACTTTATAATGAAACACAAAAATGATTCTGCCTGAAATATACAAATATTAAAATTAGATGAACAGAGGGATGCATTTCAATACTTTGAAACTATTTTAAGACAAGATATCAATATGTTGATTTATTGTTTATTTAGAAAAATTCCAAACGCTTTTTTATTTTTCTATTCATTAATCTAAATATTAAGTTCATCTATGTTATACTATCATCTACATGTATATGAAGATAGGATTTCATGAATTCTGTGATGGTTTGTGTAATACAGTTGACATCGTCAGAAACTGTAAAAACTGAGCAATCACTAACTTAGTTTCATCCTCTAAATTGATAGTTCCCCAAAAAATTGATTAACCGTTTCTTTCACCATTTATTCACTCTCAAGTCATTTTAAACCTGTACGACTATGTTTCTTCTGCAAAACACTAATAAGATATTTTGAAGAATACCAATCAAAACTGTTATTCGTTATTAACTTCTATAGTATGGACACAAAACCTATAATAGAAGATGGGAACAAACGGTTATCTGTCGCCAACATTCTTCGAAATATCTTATTTTGGTAATACAGGTTTTGATGACTAGAGGGTAAATTATTAGATAAAAAACATTGTTGTGAAACTATTACTTTAAGCTTCTATATATTATTTTTGCAATTATTTAAATGAACTATAGTGTAATTTTTTATGTATGGTCTTCTTAAATGACAATTCAAAGGTAAAAAAGAGTTGCACAACAGCAGTCATCCAATCAAGAAAATCGAGGTCACAAACATACCGGTTTCCCGCTGATAGTCTATTGGCTCTGTCTTTCCTGACCTTTCCATATGTGCGGCGTAAAGTGACCCTATATACAATCAAGAAAACATTATAGCCTTGTTAAATGTTCAGTCACCAGTGCAGCAGCACAAAATATGACACAAGGTTTGCATGTTCTATAGTGATAGTTCACTTAAAAATGAGTTTTTCATCATTTACTCAACTTTTCCTTTGTAACCTGTATTATTTTTACTTTATTCTGCAGAATACAAAATTAGATATTTTGAAGAAAGACAATAACCAACACAGCAGTGCCAGTTTTCAATATTCTTCAAAATATCTTCTTTGTGTTTCAAGATGAAAGAAAGTCATACAGGTATTTCATTCATAGGTAACCTATCAATTTAACTATTATATACATAGTACAAACGTGAACTATAAAGAAGGAAAAAGTGCTTTTAAACTATTCCCAAATGTTTGTCAAAGTCCTTACCCCAGAGATTGTCAACAAGAATATTTGGTCATACCCCACTCATTTCAAACCGGGAAATAGTTCTTGGATTCCATATTTAGATCAAAACTGACCCCAAATCAAGAAATCGCCTCCTGGTTTTCTTATCCAGGAGCACTGTTGGACTGCCCGGTTCATCAGGACCTGTGTCGTGGCTGTCGTCTGAAAACATCGCCAGTAGAGTTAGAATAAAATCACAA
>CM065672.1:16075291-16085150 GCA_033220385.1 Triplophysa yarkandensis
AACATTATTATTCACGTTTGGTCTGAACACAGCATTAAGGTCTCACCCGTGATCCTTTTACAGAATTTTGATGACTTCTCGGTTTTGTCTGCACTCTGACTGTCTCTTCTTCCTTTAAAATCCAGTCCAAGTCCTCAAATCCAAACACATTTCTATAGTTTTGTCTAATTATACAACTTCAGGTCTGTAGTTAAAAATAAGGACAATTTCAGACAATATTCCCGAAACCAGTAGTGTACATACAGGAGGTTTAGTTAAAACTTGAATGTTGTTGAATCTTTGTGGAATATTATGTACAAAAGCAGCACATGTATAATGCTTTGGGAATCTTTTATAATCATGATTTTTCAAAAGCGGATCACAAAATGTATTAATATTACAGACTGCTTTGTTGCACCTTAGCTTATTAATTTAGCCTTATGTCTTGCACGATGATTTATGACGTGTGTGTTTGTTTTAGGGTGGTAGGCACGTAGATTATGTGGCAGACCAGATTGTGTCCAAACTGATCGAGGTGGTGAAGAAAAAGAATAAAGCTGGTGTGACCGTGAAACCTTTCCAGGTAGATCAAGTGAAACAGTAGAATTATGAATCCTCCTCATCACACTTTGTGTTTTGTAAGCTATAAATAATTTTTCACGTGTGTTTACAGGTGAAGAATCACATGTGGTTGTTTGTGAACTGTCTCGTCGAAAACCCCAGCTTTGACTCTCAGACCAAAGAGAACATGACCCTGCAGCAGAAGAGCTTTGGCTCCACCTGCCCTCTGAGTGATAAGTTTGTTAAACAGGTGAGAATATGCACATGAGAATGTACCTGTCAGATCTGAAACAAATTACCCAAATATTTAAACTTAGAGGATCTATAAGATGTATGTTGCATGTTATGCAGGGCATGTGCTAATCTACTTTAACTGATTTTGGGGTGTTTTTTTTCTCTCTCAGGCTAATAGTTGTGGAATTGTGGAGAGCATTATGAACTGGGTAAAGTTTAAAGCTCAGACTCAGCTCAATAAGAAATGCTCTGCTGTCAAGCACACAAAGATTAAGGGAGTGCCAAAACTGGATGATGCCAATGACGCTGGTAAGAACAGCATGCAGATTTATGTTGCTTTAAAGGTTTATAATACATGGTTGTTTATCTGAGCTTGGTTTTGTTTCAGGTGGGAAGAATTCCTCCGGCTGCACTCTGATCCTTACAGAAGGAGACTCGGCCAAAACTCTGGCCGTGTCTGGTCTGGGTGTGGTGGGACGAGACCGCTATGGGATCTTTCCACTGCGGGGTAAAATGCTCAATGTGCGGGAGGCGTCACACAAACAGGTGTGTAAAGTTACATTTAAACTGGTTTTAAACTATTTACATAGGTTGTTTGCGCATGACCTTACTGCTGCAGCACGATTTCAGCTGGACAGCAGGAAGTGATGATACTCCATAGATAAAACTAGAAGAAAGTCTATGTATTGTACTGTATATGGATGCTCAAATCTGTCTTCCTGAGAAGAAGCGTGAACTGAGGTAGCAGTCTCAGTTCAATGCTGGCTAGACCAAATCAAAAGACTTATATAAAGTGTTTTTATCACACTTGTGCCTAGAATTAGCCAAAAAATTAGCATTTGTTCATTCTTGGACTTTCTTTTTTAATTCTGCATAAATGCATTAAACTGCAGCCATTTGTAGTTGGGGGTGCTTAATTGGGCATTTTTCCCATAGCACCATACAAGCTAGTACCTTCACTGCAAACGAACCGAACTGTGTTACCAAAACCGTTTTATGAGCCGAACCATGAAATTGGTCTATGCCTACACCCCTCATACACACACACACACACAATTGGCATATTACACATTTTTGTTTGACTTAAATTATTTTGTAGATTATGGAGAATGCTGAGATCAACAACATCATAAAGATCCTGGGTCTGCAGTACAGGAAGAACTACAGTGATCCGGAGTCCCTAAAGTCTCTGCGCTATGGCAAACTGATGATCATGACAGATCAGGTCAGACTCTATCACAGTGTTTCCATTGCAGCCCATGTGGCTGGTGATGGGTTTTAATGCTATGCATTTGTGCCCTACAGGATCAGGACGGATCTCACATTAAAGGTCTTCTCATCAACTTCATCCATCATAACTGGCCCTCACTGCTGCAACACAATTTTCTGGAGGAGTTCATCACCCCCATTATCAAGGTATGTGACAGCAGTCCACGTCACTTCTGAAAAGTTAAAGAATGTCACTCGAGAAGATATCTTATTGTCAACTATCATTTGACAGGCAACCAATAAGAAACAGGAACTTTCATTCTACAGTATCCCAGAGTTCACAGAGTGGAAAGACAAACAAAGCAGCATCAAATCCTGGAAGATCAAATACTACAAAGGTTTGTCTGAAACACCTGTGGTAGTACACAGAGAAACGTAAGCATTGGTTTATTTGATATGATGCGGTCATGGATGGCAGTACACTCTGGGTGATTTTAAATAACACAGTGCTTTGAAATGCATGTTGGTAATGTGAAGTGTTTTGTGCCCATTTCCAGGTTTGGGTACCAGCACATCCAAGGAGGCTAAAGAGTACTTTTCGGATATGGCGAGACATCGAATCCCCTTTAAGTACTCCGGACCTGCCGACGATGAAGCTATCACCCTTGTAAGCACTTCTTTGCAATAGTCTAGCGGGATATTTTACATAATTTTTAACATCTTCCAATTGCAATTGAAACTTGTGTACTTGCAGGCCTTTAGTAAGAAGAAGGTGGAGGAAAGGAAGGAATGGCTGACCAGCTTTATGATCAACAGACGACAGCGCAGAGAACATAACCTACCTGAGGTATATACACGTGATCTACACCTTTGTTAAGGTGCGAAGTGGGGGTTCGTTTTTTTACTAAACTTTTTCCACAGGAGTATTTGTATGGACAGAAGACCACCTCACTCTCCTATCATGATTTCATCAATAAGGAGCTTGTGCAGTTCTCCAACTCTGACAACGAGAGGTCTATTCCCTGCCTGGTGGATGGTAAGATATACTTGACTGCTGTCCTCTGCAACATAGATATTCATCATGTGTACCTCACAAATGATGTGATGTGTTTCAGGGCTGAAGCCGGGTCAGAGAAAGGTTGTGTTTTGCTGTTTTAAGAGGAATGACAAGAGAGAAGTAAAGGTAGCTCAGCTGGCTGGATCCGTGGCTGAGATGTCAGCGTACCATCACGGTGAGGTGAGTGTCGCACATGTCCCTTTACTGAATAACTCTTATCAAAATGACTGATATAAATTGTGCTTTTATCTTTCTCAGACCTCTCTGATGATGACCATCATCGGCCTTGCTCAGAACTTTGTAGGCAGTAATAATCTCAACTTGCTTCAACCTCTTGGTCAGTTTGGCACACGTTTGCATGGAGGCAAAGACTCAGCCAGTCCCAGATATATCTTCACCATGCTCAGGTAAATCCACCTCTGAGAAGGCTGAATCTTTTGTAGATTTCATGACAAGCATAAAAATACAAGTTTCCCAATGAATCGTTTAGTTCATTGGCTCGCCTACTGTTCCCTGCGGTGGATGATAATCTGCTCAAATATAACTTTGATGATAATCTGCGAGTGGAGCCCGAGTGGTACATTCCCATCATCCCCCTGGTGCTGGCCAATGGAGCCGACGGCATTGGCACGGGGTGGGCGAGTCGTCTCCCCAACTATGACCTCAAGGAGATCATCAACAACATCCACCGCCTGCTCAACGGAGAAGAGCCTCTTCCCATGGTGAGTCACGTGTTGAGCAGGAAACAAAAACATTTTGTGTTCAAGTAAATGTTAATTTATTTATGACACTCTTCATCCAGCTGCCCAGTTATAAGGGCTTTAAAGGAACTATTGGGGAACTGACAAAGAATCAATACGTGAATAACGGTGAGGTTGCCATCATTGACTCAACCACCATTGAGATCACAGAGCTACCTGTCAAAACCTGGACTCAGGTATGTGTTTTCAAAGTCATTTCACATTTTACTTGATAAATTTAATGTTAAACTTGCGTTTGAATCTATGTTAGACGTACAAAGAGAATGTGCTGGAGGCTATGCTCAACGGCTCTGAGAAGGTTCCCGCTCTGATCACTGACTACAAAGAGTATCACACAGACACCACTGTGCGCTTTGTCATCAAGATGACAGAGGAGCGACTGAGAGAGGCAGAGGCTGCTGGACTACACAAAGTCTTCAAGCTACAGAACCTTCTCACCTGTAACTCGATGGTAAACACAAATGCATCAAAATTTGTGTTCCTCTGGTGTCCTGTGGGTTGTCTTGAATGGGAGTACAGCAGATTAAGTGGTTCACATCCTCCAACAGGTGTTGTTTGATCACGTGGGGAGTCTGAAGAAGTATGAGTCCGTTCAGGACATCCTGAAGGATTTCTTTGAGCTCCGAATGAAGTATTACGTCCTCAGGAAGGACTGGTTGCTGGGAATGCTGGGAGCCGAGAGCGCTAAACTGTCCAATCAGGCCCGATTCATTCTGGAGAAGATCGAGGGAAAACTGGTCATTGGTGAGGCTGCATTTCTGTCGTGCATTCTTTTACTTTCTAATGCACATCTTGTGTTGGTGCATTTAAAAAAAAGTGTTTTGTCATTTTAGAAAACAAACCAAGGAAAGAGCTCATTCGTATGCTTCAGCAGATGGGCTATGACTCTGACCCTGTTAAAGCCTGGAAACAAGCACAGGAGAAGGTGTGCTACACATTACGTCCAAAAACCCCAAGATTTGCTGCAACATACACATCGGTAAACATTCTACTGTGTTTGTTTTCCAGGATGCAGAGGAGGATGCAGGAGAGGAAGATGACAAGGAGAAAGAGGACACGTCCGGTCCTGATTATAACTATCTGCTTAGCATGCCCATGTGGTTCCTGACCAAAGAGAAGAAAGATGAGCTGTGCAAACAGCGGGATGATAAGGTGACATGAGCGAGTAATGATAGTGTTGGGTTTTGACATGACCGGTATTAAAGGTTCTGTATGTTCTGCAGATGACCGAGTTAAACACGCTGAAGAGAAAGGCACCCGCTGATCTCTGGAAAGAGGATCTGGCAGCATTCACTGAGGAGCTTGAGGTAAATGATTTGGCTTAATCATTTATCGTGTTGTGTTTTGACAAATACATCAAGGCTTGTGTTGTTTTATGTGTAGCTTTTGGAGCAGAAGGAGAACGAGTCTCAGAATACGGTGACTCAGGTGAAGGGGAAAGTAGGTAAATCAAAGGTGGTCAAGATGAAGAATGAGACGATGCCCACGCCACAGGGTCGCCGAGTCATCCCCCGCATCACCAGCACCATGAAGGACCAGGCCGTAAAGAAAGAGGGTGCAAAGCGAGGGAAAGCTGCAAAGGTTTGTGGATGGTACTTTTTTTGTCAGTAGTGTGGATCATTTAGTCACATGAGACCAGGGCTACATGAGATAGAAATGACTTTATACTGATGTATTTTATTGTGCTGGGAATTTTTTTAGAAGGGAGATGTGGTGATGAAAATGGAGTTTGAAGAGGAGGCAGAGGCAGCAGCTGATGACTCTGAGATGGGACTGACAGCAAGACTCACAAAGAAAATCAAGAAAGAGCCAGGCAAAGAAAAGAGTAAGATGGCAATCATATGATCTTGTTAGAGCTACCTAATAATTCAAAGTTTGTCATTCTGCTTTTATAAAGGAGTCTTGGAATTTTTTTAAATGAAGCTATATATGTTCTGCAACAATTAGTCAAAACTGTAAAAATATGATGAATATATGTAAATATAATGTTAAAACATTAAAGTAGATCTTAAAGTCCAGTCTTTTGTTTCAGGCTCAAAATCTGGCAAGCAGACCACTCTTAACTTCAAACCAATGCAGAAAAAGAACCCCTGGTCTGATGAGGATGAGGATGAATGTGAGGGGTCGGATTCTGACATGGACGTCATCAGTGAGGAAGTAGCTCCAAGAGAGAAAAGAGAACGTAAAGGTGAAGATCTTTAAATACACATGGATTCAGTATGTGACATTCAGTTTCTCTAGTCTCTGAATATATAGGAAGCTGTGGTTTGGAAACTTAGTATTTGTGTTCTTGACTTAATGACTTTGAATTGAAAGTTGTAGCATTTTAATGTTTTAAACAATTAAGTGCATGTAAGTGATCTTATTTAGCTTATGATTCACCCAAAAATGTAAATTCTGTCATGAATTACTCGCTCTCAAATGATTCGTAACTTTTATTAATTTATACTTTTGGTTGAACACGGAAAGATTTTGGTAGAATGCTTGTGACAACTTCTTTGGACCAAATTCACTTCCATTGTAGGAGGGAAAAAATGATGATGTGGAACTTTTGTCGTCCATCATTCTTAAAAATTTCAAATTTTGTGTTCAACAGACTGCAATAAGTGATAAAGTATTTCAAAGAAAGTCCAAAACAAATTAGATTTGTGCTTTCATTGTTTTTTTCTAAAGCAAATTTTATTATGTAAACTTCTAGCTGCAGTTGAAAAGAAATACAGTCTGACAAGCAGTGAGGATGAGTTTGATGACTGGACAAAGCCCAAGAAATCCAAGCCTGTCATTGAAGAAGATGAATCCTTTAATCCTGAGCCCAGTGCTCAACCAGGCAGTGACATGGACTCTCCTCCTCCCCCACCCACGTAAGATCCCCTACTCTTTCTTAAAAATATTAATTTCAAGTTATTTTTGCTTTGATTAATGAAAGTAAAATGTAATCTGAGCTGTTATTTTCATTGAGTAACTTTCTGTAAGTGTTCCTCACATCTGTGGCTTTTCTAAAACCTTTTTACCTTTAATCAGGAAAAAGCCAGCTGTAAAGACCAGCAAGCCAAAGACTGTGAAACCTGCCAGCAAATCCAGCTGTAAGCAGCACGTCTCTCTGATTTCTTCATCTTGATCTTTAAAATGTTTACCTGGCATGTTTTGTGCTTCTGTCTAATGGGTTAACTTCACCTGTTTGTCTAGCTCATTCTGATGACAGTCAAGAGCCGCTCGCTGAACCTCCACAAAAGGCTGCGGTGAAGGTGAAGAAAGCAGCTGAAGGAGCCACCAAAAAACCTGCTGCAAAGAAGACAAGTGCTGCTCCAAGGAAAAAAGCAGCCGGTACTAAAACATTAGCCTACTCTTAAGATGAAGGCACACACAGTACAATTTATTTTTTTTGTCTAACTTTTGCACGTTAAAATATAAATTCAACCTTGCGTTATACCAATCTTGTTTGCACACTGCCTACAAATATTACGTCCTTAAACAATTCGCATTAGGTTTGGGTTTTTTGCATATGTGATAAGCATTTTGACAGTAGAGGGGCTTGGAATAAAAAAGAATGAAAACTGGATTGCAGCCCAAGCCCGATTGTGTCCGACAAATTTTGACCCCTACGGATGGCCTTCAGGCCAGTTATTTAAGTCATTAAGACATGGGCCGGGCCTCTGGCGTTTATTTTACATTATGAAAAGCGTAGAAGTGTATTGTTATTCTGTTTTCATGCAGGTTCACATCCCAATATGTTATCAAAGTCACATGTGAACAGATGCTTTTAAATCACTCATGCATATGTGACCACCTAGCAAAAGTTGGTAAACATGATGCCAAGACATATTGGACTAAAATCTTTTTATAATGAATTTATGGCAAAATCGGGCAAAGAGGAATTTTCCTTTTATCTGCTGCATCCATCGAGTGATTTGATAAAACTAATCTTTACATTTAATAAAATTGTTTGTTCACAGAGACATAATGAGTACCAGTGTGCAAAGATCTTTAGATGCTGTTTGAAATTAACGTTTAATGATGTCCCGAACAAACAATTATATATAAATATATATATACTGCTTCATTGTCTCCTCGACTATTGTAAGTTGCTTTGGATAAAAGCGTCTGCTAAATGACAAAATGTAAATGTAAATATATATATAACTATAAGTAATTTTTTGTTTATGCCTTTCAGATTCTAAACAGCCGTCAATCCTTGACGCTCTTTCCAAGGCTAGTCCCAAAAAAACAAAAGCTGCCAAGAAGCCCACTGCTGTGAAAATTACCTCCAGTGACTCGGACAATGTTCACTCTGCTGCTGTTGTTCAAAAGAAACCTTCCCAAAAAAGGAAGCCCGCACTGAGTAGCGACCAATCGGATAGTGACTCTGACAGCGACAATCTCATGGCCCGCCTCAAGGGCAAGAGTGCTGCTGGAAAGGTAGTCAACTGTTTCCTGAATGTTATAGATCATTGTTCTAGGGTAGTTTATGGCTCAGGGTTCTAAATGAAAGCTTGCTGTGAGCTTAATCCTGGTTTGTATTTCTGTCTTCAGAAAGCAAAGAGCTGGGACGATGACGAAAGCTTTCAGCTAGATGAGAAGGTTGTGACATCATCATCCGCTGCTCCACGAAGCAGAGCCGCACGTGCCGCCAAACCTGTGACCTACACACTGGATTCAGACTCCGATGAGGACTATTGAGCTTTTAATTGTACTCAAGCTTTAGTTTTTGTTCCCAAGCGTTTCTGTATGCTGAACACCTACAGGTCAAAGTTTGGAAGTTCATATTTACAAAAACAAGAGATTTTTTTGTAGATTCCGATCTGTTATGTTCGGTCCGTGTCTTATGAACATGGCCTGTTTTATTCACAAATAGATTTTTAACTAAACGAATGGCTAAATTTAGCTATTTGTAAGTGATTTTTCTTAACTTTATAACAGCTGCATACTGTAAGATGTGCATTGCATTGTTCATTGTTGTATTTTTATACATGTTGTTTGTCTTGTAAATATTTTCTATGTTCTTTTCAAGTAATAAATAAATTTACAGTTAATGGAGATACTGAACAGTTACTTGTCTTACTGATTAAACACAGATATCAGTACAGGAGTTTTAAACTTTGATTCTAAAGACCTCAAATAGATAAATGGATCGTGAGGGACAATCTTTCTAAAATGCATATCCATCTATAGTTATACATGAATGTTGTCACTGTAAAGTTATAAAGTCAATTATTGGCTGTACTTGTTGCATTTCAGTACAAAAGACAAGAGAAACTACCAGTTCCGATGGGTTTCCATTGAAAATATGTAATTGTCATCTCAAAACTGAAAATTTTTTTATAATAATTGTACATTCTATTACATTGCTGCTTGTTTTTTTTGTGTAACACTTCTCTTCATCCAGTAGATGGCAGAGCTGTTGCATGATTTTTTTTCTGTGTTTAGGGGCTTTAAGGTAGTTCCAAAGGTGGTCTTAAACCCCACTCCCTGAATAATACAAATCTGAGCAGCATCTTTCAAATACAGTGACATGTGTCTGGAATAGAACATGTACAATTTGGTTTTCAAACCTTTTGGCCTTAAATTTGGAAAAGCAAATTAGTAAATTAATGCCTACATAATGTAATACAATGTATATAACTTCTTGATATTTGCTGACACAATGCCAGAGAAGAACCTAAATGCTTCCAGAGATGGAATTTTAAAGAACATTTGACTGAATGGTTCATTCAGTGGCATTGCTGTCCAGAATCTTTTTAGTAGGGCTTGCATTAGACACAAGCCCAAGATTAATAATAATCCTTAAACCATCCGCTGTTTTTACCTTCAAAATGAATCACACAATTCATGTAAACTATTGTTTTCTGAAAAGCTTACTTTTCAGAAAATAAAGCCACCTCCATCCCTGAATCTCTCTCTCTCACACACACACACACACACACATGGACACACAGACACACACACACGCGTGTTTGTGTGCATGTGGTTGTGCAGCCACATGCATTCAGATTGGGTTCTTGTATTCCTTTGATCCGCATGAAGGGAATTATAGATGGCTGTTACGTAACTGTTCTCCTGC
>CM065672.1:16085650-16198150 GCA_033220385.1 Triplophysa yarkandensis
TCTCTCTCTCTCTCTCTCTCTCTCTCTCTTTCACTCTCTCTCTCTCTCTCTTTCACTCTCTCTCTCTCTCTCTCTCTCTCTCTCTCTCTCTCACCCCACTCTCTCTCTCTCTCTAACTCTCTCTCTCTCTCTCTCTCTCTCTCTCCTCTCTCTCTCTCTCTCTCTCTCTCTCTCTCTCTAAGGACATTTCTCAAAATACATTATTTTGTGCATTTTAGGTGAACTGTTCCTTCAAGACTCTCTCTCTCTCTCTCTCTCTCTCTCTCTTTCTCTCTCTCTCTCTCTCTCTCTCTCTCTCCCTCAGGGCATGTATCAAAATATCTTATTCGATGCATCACAGAAGAAAGTTCCGTATACATCATGAGGGTTTAAATAAATAACAGAATTTATCATTTTAGTTATGTTGCTGATGCTAATATCCACAGCAACCCACAACGTATTATTCAATATATTTGTTTCAAATCCCTTCAATCCCTTTAAACATGGCATAAAGACTCAAATGTCATGGAAATTATTGTATGTATAATGCAGTAGTATCCTGTCATAGCACTTTGCTGAGCCTATATTTGCCTAAAACATTGATCAAACATTTTTTTTGTCTCATTGATAATGTCTTATGTCCGGCATGACACAGAAGCCAAGATCACATTTATTTTATTTCATTTTTAAACAACATCTGATTTGAAAGTTCATAAAGACTTCCAACCTTAAACTTTTATGATTATAAAATTGTGTTACAGTAGCTTTATCTTCCTCATGGTGGCAGCATCCACTGATGTGATACATTGACAGAAGCTTTTCTGTCATATCACAACCCCTAATCATTTCTCAACACAGATGTATGTTACAAATCATCCAATTTCAGCAAAACAAAGCTGAAAATGAATAATATTACAATTATCACATACACACAGCATGACCCCACACATTTTATTCTCACCCTCTTCTCTCTGTGCCTGGCCTGGCCTGGCCTGGGTCCAGGGTTTCTCTCATTCTACGTGATCCGGAGATAAATGCCTCCAAGGACACTGCAAATGACAAAAGCATGCTGGGGATGGAAAAATGGATGTGTTGGAGTAAGGAGGAGAAAGTTTAGGTATAGCTTCTTAGTTGCCTGAAAGAGTGAAGTGTCTTGTAAAGTTTAAAAACATGCAGTTGATATATATTTCATACAAATATAATAACAAATAACAAATTATAATAAAAAAAGAGTGTATGTGACATTCTTCTGTACAACACCAAAGAAGAGATTTTGAGAAATGGCTTGGGATACCAACATTCTTTATCTTTTGTTAAAAATGTATGCCTGTTTGCACTGATGTGAGGTTGAGAGAAATGACTGTAGATTAGTCTTTCTTTCTTTTTAGGGTCAGAGGTCATCGCAGACTGAGTAGTTTCACCTTTGGATAGAGGATGAACTTTGTCTTCCACTGATTGAGTTTCATGTTGTGTTTCTCATTCAGACCATGGTGCAGTGAAGATGAGCTGTTCTTTTGGGGTTGGGATTTCTTTCTTCATCCTAGGAGCCGTTAGAGCGTCATGCTGAAGTAAGGCCTCATCGAGAGGTTGACGTTAGGTCTTTTTGTTCTCTTCACTGCAGTGGCTGTTGTCAGCAGAGCCTAAAGGTGTAATTAGGTTTTGATAATAATAATCTATATTCAAGGTAAGCTGACACAGACTTTCAAAGTTGCTTCCAAAAGCCCCCATCACTATTCACTTTGCTTTGCAAAGTCCTTCATTAAAGGTGCTGTAAATGGTTTTGGGGTATCATAAAAAAAATGTCCTTAGTGCTACTTGACTGACATCAATGTCATGAGAAATTATACTAGTCTTATTGAATGCCTTAAGCTCTGTGAACAAAAAATTTTTTTTTTTTGTGAATTTACTTCCTGCCTCTGTACTTCAGCACTGTTAAATTTTCAGATGTGGAGGGTGGCGTTTAAGTGATCAGGGCGTCACCCAGGTAATAAACATGCTTTTAATTTTGTTCCTTCTACATTAACATAAACACAGAATATATTCTACAATACTGTAAATAGACATAACAGAGAAATGAATCATTGCCATTACAGTCTCATAACCAACTTTTTCAACCAATTCAAAAAAGAATTGTGTTAACCCCCATCAAAGACTTCACGTACCCTAGTCTGGGAACCGCTGGTCTTACTAATCCTTTTAGCAGTTAGACTTTTTCTAGGCATGAAGGAGCGACAAGTCAAAATGACTTTCTGCGATAAATCAACAGTACACCGCAGATGTGTTGATAGAACTTTATTTCTATTAAACTGAGAACAAAACAAAATATTTTTTCATTTCTTTAGCTTAAGTAGTTGTTTTATTTGCATGCATATGTCCACATAGTTAACATTACACAAAACTATATGCACTATACGCTCAAATAGTGTATTTATTGTGAATTTACATGTTTACATGACATAATCTGTATTTATGCAGTATATTTTGTTTGCTTCCAAATTTAGGCTACATATACCATACAAACAGACGTGGAACCATTTCAAACACAAAGATTTTCAGTGTTTCTGATATTACTACTTATAAGTACATGCTTGAGTAAATATATTGTTTTTGTTTCGTTCGGTTGACTTTAAGTAATATTTCTTCCAAATTTCCAACATAAATATTTCTTTATGCGTCACAACAGCAGACAAGATGCCCTGCTTTGTTTAAGACCTCACATTCTATGAAAACCTTTTTCTTTCTCTTTTAAGAAATGCAGCAGTAACATTGATAGATGTATTTGGGCTAAGTTACAAAATTAATGTTTATGTGCTAACCTTGTTTTTATCACAGTTTCCTGTCTTATCATGCTGTCTTTCATATTGCTGTTGAATGATTTTATCACTCCTGAGGTTTAATTTGGATAAATTAAAACAGACACTAAACTGAAATTACCTCGATACCTCTATCCAAAAATGCAAAAATAATTAAAATTTAGAATGATTTGCAACAACTTGCACCAGTACATTCACAAGCTTCTAAAAAATTAAAATTGTGCTTTTACGATTTTGTCATCACTTGACAAAATATTATCTGTATATAGGACATTAATCTCTTCAATCTTGACTCATGAGGCCTGGGAATAAAATTCTTATTTAAAGAAGCACACAGAAAAACAAATGTTGTTTCAATCTGTCTCTTCAATCTATTGCGATAGATCGAGAGATAAAAAACATTAGAAATCGTTTCATCTCCAAATCTGATGCTAGAATTGAATACCTAAGAGAAAACTTGACAGCAAGCGCAATCTGTGACCACACAGACAGGGTTTATAAACTGTTTTGGGATATCAGCAGGTGGAAAGGTTTTTAATGTATTTTACATAGACACAAAAGCACACAAAGAGCTATTGGCTTATTCTCGATGGACCATCAATCAATCCGTCAATCTGGCGTTTTGTCCCACTCCTCCACACATATCACATATGAGATTGCCAAGAATACAATTTGTGTTTGTGTTAAATGGATCGAGAAAGAACCGGCGAAACACAAGAGCTTTAAAGAGACGGAATGCCATAGAAAGAAATTTTTTTTGTATCTAAATGTTCAAAAATATGTCTTGTTATCCAAAAAAAGAAAATTAGGTCTTCATTTTATTATTCTTTAGTAATTTCAAACATGCATTACTTTCTTTCCTCTGCAAAACACAAAAGAAGATTATTTGAAGAATGTGGGTACAGAAACTGGCACCCGTTCACTTTCATTGGTTTTTTGTCAATGCAACAAAAGTAAATTGGTCTTACTGTTGCTCGGTTTCAAAATTTCTTCAAAACACTTTTTTCCATTTCAGTCTAAATTGATAGAAGGGTGATAAAATGATGACAGATTTGTCGATTTTGGGAGTGTGACAATGGGTGCTTAAGGATTCGTTTATAGGTGGGCGAAACATGTGTGTTGATTGACAGTTAAAAACGATCAGGCATGATCTTGGGAACTTGCACTTAAACTTCATTGAGTGGCAAATGTAACTGTCAATGCAATAGAAGGAACATATTCTCTATTACTGTAAAGCATGTCTTTGTAAAGGCTCTTGTGTGTGGGATGTGTGTTACTATACAACACAGTTCATTGACAGGCTATTTCAGCTCCGTCGCACTCATCTCTGAAGGACAATCTCAAGCAGCGAACGCACAACATTATCTAAAAATCAATTTTCTCAAGTTTCCATTTGATCGTTCTAAAAGAGGGGAGGGCTGATGCGTACAGGGAATACAACTATATGTATTTTGCAGAAAACACAAATAAAAGGCCTTGAGCCAGGGAGTAGAGAGCATTAATAGGAAATTTTGATCCGAATGGTTGGCCTGTTCAGCACACATGCTGTGTGTGACAATTGTGGAAGCGTCCTACTTGTTCAAAAAAGTGCAATGATTACACTTTCAAATATACTTTCTTATATTTGTTCTCAAACAAGGCTGCAGTGCTTGTCAAACACGTATTTAAGTGTATAGTAAAAATGTATGTCATTGGATGTATGGCTATTCTTAGGCAGAACACAAAGAGTATATTTTCAAGAATGTTTGCAATTGAGCCCGATTCACTTTGCTGGATGGACATTTCTCAAAATATCTTATTTTGTGTTCCTCAAAAGAAATACTTCGATTGAGATGATGGTGAATAAATCATGACATATTCAACACAGTAACAGCAAGCACACCGTAGAAAAACTCTTTGCAAGGCCTATTGTGGTCAGCGAGTCTCTATCACATGTATCCATCTCTATGTAACTGCCACGGGGGAGCGTTGTCCCCCAAAGCCATACTGGTCCATCTGAAACGTGCAATTGTTTCGCTGGTGTGAGAACAATGGGTCGTCTTCGCCCTCACATGCCCACCATGCCAGCTGGCGATGACAAACTGCGTCGCCACACTAACCCTCCTTGTACATCCAAACGCCCATTCGGCACATAAGACTACTGTTGTCCTTGCCTGGTCAATGGACACTTGATTGTTTGTGAACGAGTGCTATGTGCCGGGCTGCCTGGACTGGGGGTGGAGGGCGACCAGGACGGGCATTCACGATGCACATATTTGTCTTGGACGCCACAAAAGAAGTACACATTGACGCTCAATGAGATACATTGACGTTGGATGGACAATGGTGGAGCACTGGATGGACATGTTTATGGAAAAACATGTGCACATATATGTTAGTACAACATTAGCATCTCAATGCCAGAGAATGCGAAACTGCCATGGAATGCATTTGATTAACATTAATAGATGATTGAATTTTATCTGATTGAATTTCAATGTACGCATCACAATGGAAAACTAAGTCTGTGTGAACTGTTTGAGTGTTCACAGTATGCAGTTTTGGAACAAGAAGTTCTCAATGTAACAGACTGATAGGATCAGAACACACTGTAGTGTAAAAGAGCCAAGTCTGAATTACAGTGGGCTTTGACATTTGCTTCGTGAAAGGTTCTGGATTTTTCCTGAAGCTTAACTGGTGGGGCATTTTGTGTTTGTCAAAGGTCAAACATACTCAAAACAAATAACTAATACAGTAAGTATAGATTAGATGAAGTGTTTGTTGGTTTGGACATTGCTGTGGGCTTTCCCATTTTTGTGCATTTGCACATGTTCACATTTGGTGACTTTTTAATGGGAAAAAGTTAACAAGTATTACTTATTAAGTGAAAATAAAATCTGGCAGCATTTGTATGTGGAGTCAGTTCAGAGAAACAGATTCAGATTCATTGCAGCGTTATAAATCACTATTAGCAAGGCTAGAAATGGAAACAAAAGTTATTCAACTAATTTCCAACCGACCGTTCAGACATCACTTTTTAACAAAAACTAAAGATGGTCTAACATGGTCATATATAATAATGATTTAAACAGATGTCAGGTTTAAAAAACTTAACAAATCTTTTATCTGTTTATTTATCTGTCACTTAAAATTCAGTCCCTCTTATGAGTTTTAAAATTGCCCAGCCAGCATCTTCAAAAAAATGCCAGCATCTCTGCCCTGGTAATAATTCTTATTGAAACCACACTTAGGCCTCTTCAAGAACCGCTTCCGTCACAGTGAATCAGACGACGGGATGTGTGTCACAGAGGCAGAGAGCACACCTAAATCTTTCTATAAAGCCCGCTCTCAGAAATGAAGCAAATTCAGATGGACTATCTATCTTTTAGATCCCATTAGCTTCGTCATGCATTATACATAATCTACACATAGTTCCCAAACCACTTCCTCTCATATCTGTGAATGCTTCCTCTAAAAGACGTGATCCGAATATAATATCTCTGCATTGGATGTCAATGTCTATTGTTTTGTTAGGTGCTTTTTATAATTTGTAGAGTCATTTAAGTTTGGGTTTGATATTGTTATATCAATTGTTGAATAAGCCACATGGTTTCAATTGGATTGTTGCGATCACAAACATGCATTGTTCTCCTCCACCCAGTATTTATGATGCTGTTAAACTGACTTTGTCACTTTCTCGAAACAGGAACTTCATAGGCAACACCTGGACACTGAGAACGCATTAACAAACACATTGGGGTCAGTTATGACATATGCAACCAGCTCATGGGTGGGTGTGTTGAATCTACAAACTCTTTGTTGTTTTTTGCACTAACATTGAATGTATTTCCAATTAGATCAGAGTGTTGAGAATATGAGTTCAGCAGATGGCCATATGACGTAGTGGAACCTGGAGATATTTTCTTCAACATATGTGTGTAATGTGTAACACCCCATTCCTGAGAGAAAGAGAGGAGGACATTTGCCAAGAATGCGCTGAGCACAAATCTTTAGGTTCTAAACCAACTTTGAAGACAACTCCCGACGTGTAATATACAAAATACGTTTCCCTCCATAGAGTGAAAGCAAAGAGCATTTTTGCTTTACGTTCTTACAGTTTGTCAATACTTTAAAAACAAGCCAGTTTTGTGGTACATCCAGGTTTTCACCATGTGAAGGTCGACAGAAATGCAAACTTGGAATGTAGCTATAAATTGCAGCTTTTTTTCTGTCTTTCTTTGCTTTGAATGTCTCTGGAGCAGAGAGTCGAAACTGGATCTGTTTTACAAAGTCTGAGTTTGTGATTCCTTAGAGTAAGTTGCTTCACACTGAGAGATTTCGCTGTTGCCCACTCGTCTCACAAATTTCCTTGAAGGCATTTACAAACACTACATGCCATTTAAGTCAAATGCAGTGTTGAGTTTGATTTAGAGTTAAAGATTTGGCTGCCTTTTAATTCATGAGTTTGAGTTTAATCCCTTGGAAGATTCATTTTTATTTTAAAGGGGTAGTTCACACAAAAACAAAAATTCTGTTGTCATTTACCTTCACTCATGGAATGTTACACTTGTAGGATTTTATTTTTAAGACAAAACCCCAAAAGAAGATATTTGTAATAATGTTGGTAAAGTAAATCTTTGTTGACATTGACTTGCATTGATTTTGTCTCGACACATTAGCTTGCAATTGGGACCAATGTCTTTCTTTACCAGCATTTTTCAAAATATCTTTTTGTGTTCTGAAATGTTAAGAGGGTAAGTAATTGATGACAATTTAAATTTTGGGGTGAATAATTCTTTTAACACAACTTTCTTAAACTGATTTAAAAATTGTCATTACAGCATTACAGTGTTTTTTAAAATCTTTTTATTAGAATATTTTGTAAAATATAAAATATTTTGGGGGTTTATCGAAGCATTCTTGGGAATGGATATTACACTTATCGCTTTAAAATTTTTAGGAAATTATTTTGAGCAGAAAAAAATAAATGCAATCTTTTTATATGTTTTAGAATAGTTGAATATCTATTCTGTTTTTCCCCAAAACTAATCTTTAGGAAGGGAACATGGAAGACATTTTTTATTTCATTCCACGTTCTGCTTTTTTTAAACTTTGGACCTTTTATCAGTTTCCTCTTATGTGTAAAAAGTCAAAACAGCCACAGTCTGACAAACCACTACAGTCTGTGTTGCACTTTATTCAGATTTACATCAGATATGTTTTTGTTTTATTGTGCAGACCTGTTTTGTTTTCATAAAATATTATTTTATTGTTTCCCACTTTAGTCTTTCAAAAAATTTCATCATTGTTCTCTGGCACAGTCATATGATTTTGAGATGTTGTTGAACGCAGCACTTGTTACAGCATGGTGAAATGAAACATCAATCCCAATGCTGCTATAATGATGTCATCACATAAGACTGCTGGCTTCAATTCATGAAACCACTTCTTTGTTTCTATTGTTAAAGAATAAACCGCAATCATTTGTTCCTTCTCCCAAACCCACAATAATAAAGCTAGACAAAGTCAAAAAAGTCTCTGATTGACATTTTGGAATCGACGGCCGATTCGCATCGATTGATGGAGATGTGTAAGCCATGAAAGACAAATTCCCAGCCTTGATTATCTTAAAACAGCAGACGTGTTCTCTGGACTCGTCCTTCATCCGTGATAGCTTTCTGATGAGTCTATGGATGACTCTATCTTTCCCTGAATCAGTGTTGTGTCTGTTTGGATCAAGCTGTGGAAAAACCAAGCCATAGATCCGTGTAATCAAGCTCTGACTCTGACAGATATGTTATGGCCGGCAACGACTGTCACGCCCTACCGATCCCTCCACCCACCCTTGATAGCCATCTGTCTCTCATTTGGGTGTGCGACAAGGGCACCAGGACCTTGGGGCACGTGCGACATGCGGCGGAGCTTAGGTGACGATGTGAAGGGCTTTACAAAACACTAAGTATAGACCACACCGTCCCCCACCCACCGCCAAGTGCCCAAGGTGTCAACTAGAACATATTGATGCCCCTCTGTTGCCCATAAATCAAAAGTAATTGTTATGATCGCAGCTAGACTTACCATTAAAGTTAACATGATGTGAGTCGTTCAGCGTTAGATGCTTACAAGCAACTAAATTACATTTTAAATGTGTAGCGTTTGCCTTGCAAAACAGAAAACAAATCTGTAAGATGGTATTGAGCAAGAATATGGCATCATAGAGCAAAGAACTAAAGGAGATTTATGGACTGTATGATGGACTATAATTTAGGGATGGGTTAACCAAAATTCAAAATGATGTCATCATTTACTCACTAATCTCAAAATAGACTTAACACAAAAGAAGACGTTTTGAAGAATGTTGTAATCTGAACAACAGTGGAACCCATTGACATGCAATGGTTTTGTGAATGGGTGCCACCAATGTTTTGGTTAACACATTCTTCAAAATATCTTCAATCATGTCCCAGTGCAATGAAAGTCACATGAGGGTGACAAGAAGGTTAGAAAACAATTGTGCCACAACTGTGGCTTTTATAACTATTCATTGAACATTTTGTGAAGCTATTGTCATGTGAGCAAGACAGACGTGAAAAGATGGCATCACTTGTCTAACTGTTTCACCCCACAGCTTCACCCCAGTATGTCTATTTCCATACGCTTTATCATCTTAGAATCAGGCAAATATATGTGGGTTTCTCTTGCCATTTGCAAACTTTCTTTTAAACGGCCAGAAAAGAAAAAAGTGCTAAAGTGGAAACCATGGAGGTATGGTTGTCCATCTACTTGCAGGGTGGCATGTCGTGATGCCCCTGGCGGCCCTCGTTCCCCTTGTTCTTCATTCTAATGTTCAGCGCAGTTAAATCCTCTTGCTCCTCCTGCTGTGAGCCAGCGCATCAGATATGTTACATTACCCACTATGCATAATGGATTAGCAATAAATCTATTTCTGTAACGGGGCTACAACTCCCGCATTATGTCTCTGAGGTCTTTATTAGTGAATACCAATGAGAGAGAGCGGGGCAATGAGGGAGAAAGAAATTTTAGGGAGATGTTCCGAGTTCCCTGCTACTGTACTTTGCGTAGTTTTACAATGAGAAAAATGCAGAAAAGAAGAACGGGTTTTGCAGTTTTGTGTGTTACATAAAACACTATTATTTCCTATAATATATTTCCTACATCATAATGGTTTAATTTGTATATTTCTTGTTAAGAAACACAGATTGAAAAAGGGACATTTATTTATGAATGAAACAATTCATTTTTTGATTCATTCCACGTGACCTCTGAGGGAATCATTTTTTGGAGCCACAGGTGTGCACCCCATCCGAGAGGTCAATAAAAGAAACATTTTCTTTTGTGAAGAAAAACACGTCTTTTTGAGTCTTCATCTCAGCTGGCTGGCTAAAACCATTTTTTCAAACAGATCAAATTGCAGAGCCAACAAATTGTATCTCCCATCGAGAGGACCGCCAACTGTTTTTTATTTTTTCAGTCACAGGTGACGGACAGCTGAATCTACAGCTACAAGGTGGGTCACCAATGGAGGTGGTCTTAAAGATGTTTATCGAAAGGCCTGTCTAGGTTATACATATGGAGCCGTAAGGAGCAAAAATGATTTACAAGACATGAAATGTGAATTGTAGAGACACACACAAACGTACATATGTATATATTTATATAACTGCATACATTTGCTCAAGTCATAAGTATCTTCTCAATGAGTTTGAGATCTAATCTAATCAGGATCTAAATTCAAATAAAAAATACTTGTTCGTATTCAGTGTTACTTACGTGGGAAGACTCTCTCTTTCACAGAATGCTTCTCACATACAGAATACATTTAAATATCAATTTTTGGCAAGTGCTTCTTGTTGAAGTCAAAGAAGGTCAATACATTATTGGAAAATAGATGCAATTACATATTATGAAAATCACTGTTTGCCTTTACCAAAAGATGTTTTAAATAGCTTACATGATTTTTATGAAATAATTGTCTAATTTCAGCCATTCCATGGTGAAATATTTGATAGATATTTACAATAATTTGTACAATTGTATATCCATTACATTCTCATTTTTTTTCTTTTATCATTTAAATTAAATGTATTATAGAATGCAATTAATACATATTTCAATATGCAATAAATGCAATAATTCCTTGTCACAAAACAAACCACAAAAATACTATTAATCCTGTCAGTGATTTTCTTATCCATGATCTCTGTCTAATTTAAACAAGTGTACATTAATACATCCCAGCTAATGATGATGTCATACACTAAGTGTTCAATCCTGTGTCACATGGACACCACAAGACACTTACGTCAGTAAACTACAACCGAACGTCAGAGTGCGGTTTGACCTCTGACCTTTCAACTGACCCAGGCCCTATGCTAAACGTAAAACTTGTTTAGCTAAATGACTGAAATGCACACATGCACGGAACAAACATAAACACTTATGAGTACTTAACTTCTATCAGTTTGGTATGTAAGGTATGAAGTGGGACACACACACACACACACACACACACACACACACACACACACACACACACACACACACACACACACACACACACACACACACACACACACACACACACACACACAGGATCAGACTCTTGAAAGGTTACAAGCCAACTTGAGTTAGCACACAATGGTCTGGTTTCAATTCCAATCTGGACAAACGCCCTCGGACCGCCCACCTTTGGTCACAGCAAACCGCATCTGAAAGTAAGTCACACAGAATTGAATACACACACATTTTTTCAGTTTACTATTCATTTTTATTTACCCCATACAGTCACACACAATGGACATGAACAGACGTACAATAAAGCATTATAACTGCACATACATTGGATGCTTATGAGAGTTGAGGATTATCAGATGAGCAAGTGGTACATTCATACACACACACACATGGAAATATTCAGTCTTTTTCAAACAAACAGTGAACCACCATTGTTTAACATAATCACACATTTGGGACAACACATTTTCAACACCCCATCACAAATAGATGACAGCCTGTCGGCACATAAAAGCTAAACAGGTCCTGTGGTGTGTTTGTGATTGATTGACAACGCCATTTGTCCGTACACCTCTCCCTGTTTTCTTAGACATGTTTAAGTTGACATTTAGAAATGTAAACGTTGCATTAAAATCCCTACCTGCCAAATGCTTAAGTGATCCAACTTAAAGTGATTAAAAGTTACGTCAGCCACAAATATTAACGTGATGTGAAAGTATGTAAGCAAAACATTTCTTCTCACAACTGAATCAAAATTTTGTCGCCATCCTGTGAGTCATGGTTTACTTTAAAGTGAGCCAAAAGCGCACCCCAAAGAGAAAATTTCACTGTTGTTAAAAACGTTCCTTTATTGGGTGGAGAAATTATGGAGATGGCAGGGATTGACAGACTGAACAGACATCTGCTTAAAATGTATGGAAAATGCAACGTTAAATAGGAATCACATGGTTTTAGAACTTCAGAACTAGACCAACTTCCGTCATGCTTACTGCTTATTTTGAAGAATGTTGATAAGTGTACATGCATCGGTTTTATGTCTTTACACTAGAAGTGAATAGGTACCAACATTCTTCAAAATATCTCTTCTGCCCCGCAGAAGAAAGTAATACACATTTGACATCACAAAAGGGTAAGACATTGATACAGGATTTTCATTTTTGGGTGATCCATCACACATGACTCTCTTTCTCTGGTATTCCCATAACTCGGCGAAGTGTCAGTCAAATGACCGCTGTGTGTTGTTGCCCCTGAGATTTGCACATTTTCTTTTGTCAATACATCTCACTGGCTTTGTTTAACGAACTGTTTTCTCTCTCCGTCAGAAAAAGCGGCAGTAATGAAACAGCCTGTTCTCTCACCAGTCTGTTAATTACTTCTCTATTTATTTAGCGCTTGTGCTTTGGTGATGGGAGGCCCTAGGGATTGTCTGACTCCCATGCTAAATAGCCTGCATTCCAATCCCTTGATGCCCAGGCTAATACCATCCTCTACTTTCATCTACACGGCCTGGCAAATTAGCACCCATCTTGCTCTCCGTGGTGGAAAATAGGAAAATGCAGAGCCCCCTGGGTGGACTTCAGTTGAAAGTGAATGGTTTAGCCCCCCACAAAAAACAATAAAGGTGGACTACTTCTTAAATGTTGCAACAATCTAACTATGTGTATGTTTTTTTTACCATGTAAATACACCATGCACAGAACTTCAGTGGTTTTGTATAGCTCTTAAATCTGAGAATTCCCCTGCACCCACGCCGCTTTATAAAACTGATCTTAGGTCAGCTTTTCATCACAAGAGCCCTGCTGGAGGGCCTCTCACTCACTTTTAGTTGTTGTGAGCGCTATAGCCGAAGTCTGTGTCCATCCGCAAAAGAATGCTGCACAAAGGAAGGAGGAGGACCGGAGGAATGGATGAAAACTTTTCCTGTTCCCCTTAAACTTGGCTGGGATGTGTCAGAGACTCTGCTATTTTCATAAACGTATCTCGCAGATATGATCTTTATTAGTACACACGCATATGCTTTACCACGATAAGCTGATCTGTCAAACATCATCCTTTTTTTTCAATGCACCAATGCAAAAAAAAATTCTTATATCAACACTTCAGGAATTGTTTGTTTGGTCGGCCGTTGTAACTATTACGTGAATTTTACTTTAAAAATGTTCATATTGTCATCATTTATTCTCCCAATTGACATTTCCAACCTGTATGAAGATATTTTGAAGAACGTTTGTAACTGGTTCACATTCACTTGCAGTGGTTGTGTGTCCATACGGCAGAAGTAAAAGCGTACCACTGTAAACGTGTAGTGCACTAGATGTTAAGGTGACACATTTCAAAACTGCTTGAATTTCTTCTGCAGTATGCCAGTGAAGATATTTCGAAGAATGCTGGTAACTTCAAAATAGTATAAGTGAGTATAAAGTGTGGGTTTTATACTTTGACAAGGCACAATGTATGCAATATACAGCATGTACGCTACAATACCAAAAGTATTCAGCCAGCCAAATAATAAAACGGAGGTGTTTCAATCACTCTCACTGTGAATGCTTCAGCAACATTTTGGACAATTCCATGCTTCCAACTTTGTGGGAACAGTTTGGATCTGACCTCTTCCACATCAGTACACAAAGCAAGATCCATCAAGACATGAAGGACACACTCTGGTCCAGACCTCAACCCGATCGAACCCTTTTGGGATGACTTCGAACGGAGACTGAGAGCAAGACCTTCTCGTCCAACATCATTGACCTCACAAATGCTCTTCCGAAAAAGAACGGTGTAAAATTCCCCCAAACACACTCCTAAACCTCGCGGACCACCTTCCCAGAAGACTTGAAGCTGTTGTGGTTTGGACTTCCATCACATTGAACCCTATGGATTGGAAATAGGAAAAACCAAGTTCTGACAAGCTGAAGAAACACCCAAAGTGTTTCCCAATGCAGAATGTGTGTGCACAGAAACTGTGCATGGTTCTCCTCCCATGACTTCGCACGATGGCAATGTTGAGCAGGGTTGCGTTGATCATGTGACAGAGACTCCACCAAACCGAGCAGAGGAACATCAGGAGGGTCCACAGCACCCCTCACACCGAGCATTGCTCTGCATTCAGACACTTCTTCAACTTCAGTGCTGGTGTGAAGCCTGGATATACGGCACAGTCCTGGAAGGATAGAAACGTCCGAAGAGAAGCTCCAACCTCAGCGGGCATGCGGGACTTTGTGGAGTTACACATCTAAGAGCAACATCTAAAGACTGTCAGCTGATGGTTGTGGGTGCAACCAATCTGGAAGGTTTTGTTTGAAAAGGAGTCGGGGGAAACCGAATAAACCTGTGTTTTTCTGTAGAGCTTGAAGGTGTTTTAAACATGGTTGGGGAGATGGAAACGAAGGAGAAGCCCAAGCCGACTCCAGATTATCTGATGCAGCTCATGAACGACAAGAAGCTGATGAGCAGCTTGCCAAACTTCTGCGGCATCTTCAACCATCTCGAACGACTTCTAGATGAAGGTTTGAGGATTTTCCTTTACGTCTTGCTCATTTTCATGGAAGAGTGTGGATGCTTGGACTTTATCTGTCAGATAAATGTATCACTTTTCTCGTAATGGTAGAAGGACATGTTTCATTTGGTAGATACATTGAAACAATTGGTTACATCATACCAAACTCTCCAACAAACAGAAGATCAATTGAATGTTTCAACTATAGAAGAATGTCAGTCCATGCACTTGTTTTCTATTTAAAAAAGATGAATTCATCTGTGGTTTGGATGTGACACAAAAGGTGGATCTGGGTGTCAAACTTCTTAAGATTTGTGTGATTTACAATGTACAAACCAGAAGAAACATATAACATATATATACAAGAAATGGCCGTGGGTGAGGTCTCTATAGAACATGCAATCAATAGTTGTGTTTTTACATGTCTGTAAGTCAAATGTTGCATTATGGATTTGACAATCCTGAAAATAGCCCTCGCTTTACGAATGAAAAGTCATGCACTTTTCATACAAATGCTGTAGAAATGTTAAGAGAGATCTCACATGGGTATCTAAACAATGGAATGTGGACATCCGTGCTTTAGGAATGCTAAAAACCTCCATATTTTCATGTCAACGTTGACATTTTCACCTAATCTAAACTAGCAATCATTCACCGTGGTCCTCCTATAGTAAAAGCATTGACAGATTTGTATAGTTCACTACGGATGTCATGGTTAAGCTGTGGTAAACCACACTTTGAAATGTTGGGTTATCAACCCAACATCGGGTCTAAAATGGGCAAACCTAACAATCAGGTGATGGTAACCCAGCAAACGGTTCATTCAACCCAATAATGGGTTAAAACAGCAGGGGTTAATTCATACTCCTACGGTTGGGTTTATCCTTTTTTTGACCCAGCATTGGGTTTGACCACCCAAGTTATTTTAATGACAGACTCATATCGACTTATAAATCATGTGGTCATTATTTGAGATAAACGAAGAGGAACATATTCTACACAAAAGTCAGTCTTTACAGATGAAGGCATTTTTTGCGGTTGACCTTCGATGGGCATAAAACTGTCCGGCCTGGGTCACACGTGAGGGCGTGACCTTCTAAGTCCAAACCCAGAAAGTTCTGTAGCATGGGTGTCTATTCCACATGGGGCGCTTTCCAATTCATCCGAGGGGCTTGTAGCCTCAAAACACCCCTTAACATTGTTCCCTGTGTGCTTTATTTCTTAAAAGAATTGGGGTGAGGAATGGGGTAGCACATTTTTATCCCTTGACCGCTTTGTCTTAAAAAAAAATAAGTGAAGGGGATTTTAAAGTTTTTTGCTTAGATGTATAACCTGGGTATGTTGAAACATTTGGTAATGTGTCTAGTTAAAAAGAATACTATCAAATCATCTTTCTGGTCTCCTCAGACATGCATGATTTTGTGAAACTGGTTCAAAGTTCAAATTAAGTTCATATTTGACATATTTCAAGGCAACACGGACATTTTTCTCTTGCTCATGTTCTCTCTCTCCCTGTTATTCTACTCACAGAGCACGTGGCTCTGGCTTATTTCACTCTTCGTTTATTGCCGATAATCCAGCATAATAATATAAAGGTTAATGCTGCAATACTTCCACAGAAAGTAGGCTGACTTGTAGATTTATATTTGGCCTTTTGAAGCACAGTGAACTCAGTATGTCTGGTTCATTGGTACATTGAATCTTTGGACATTCATCATAGCTCTATGATAGCTTGTGGCGTGCTGAAGTATGTGTGTCATAAATAACTTTACTAAGCTTAGGGTTTTCAGTTCCTCTCTTTAGAGCTAATTTAGCCTGGCCTGTTCTCAGCCGAGGGAACTACAAACTGATTCGAGTTTGTAAACTAAAACGTTGATCAGCAGGAAATAGATACAAGTTTAGTTTTGTTGGAGATTGGAGTTTGCAATGGCCTATTTCATCATGTATATATGATTGACGTATTGTAGATTTTCATTTTACTTGTATATAAGTGCTCTGTTCTTTCAAGTTTTATTTAGAATGTCTCTTTTTATATAGCATTTTTCTTCTGCACTTGTTGGGCACTTTTTCACCCACAAGATGATCTTTTGATGGCAGTTAACTTTCTTGTGGGAGTCTTTTAGCTCTTTAAGACATGAACAAAAATGTTTTTATCTATACGAGAATTGTTTCTTAGTTCTAAATCTGCATTTAATCAGTGTTAATACAAGCCATTGCATGTTAAGTTTGATAACTCTTATTTAATTATCACCGTTTTTCAATTCATTGCTCAGGGTGGTGTGAAGATCCTCCTTGTTTAAGGACTGCTGCTTGGTTTCTTCACAAGTCTTTGTGTTTCCTCTGAGGAGCAGATATGCTGCTAATTGAATTATTGAGTAATTAAGCCATCACAGAAAATAATTTCTGGGAGAGGATCCAGAAAAAGTGTTGCGATTCTCCTTGAACAAACTGGCTGTACTGTATAGGATTTAGATAAAGACTACAGGACTTTATTGGGACCCATCTTGTGATACAGTAAAATTGGGATGAAATATCGTTTTTGTCTTGCAACAAATTATATTTAGATGAACAATACCAGTTTTCTTTATTTATGGAATAGGGTTAATATTAATATTATTCCGGTTTCAAGGGATTAGTTTGTAGGTAAGCAGTTTTTCCACCATTCATTTCTATTGTAGTATGTTGTCATACTATGAAAGTGTGACCCAAAATGATAAAAAAACTTTCATTAAAATATTTACGTTGTTTTAGCACAACAATTATATGCATATGGGTTTTGTAACTGCAGGTTAAACGTTTAAATGTTGTGTAAAAGGTCAGCTTGATCCAATGGGTGATTGCATATACTTAGGAATAACTATATATAACTGTATTGTATAATGCTGTGGAAGTCGTACACCCCAAAAATGTAACTGTAATATTTCCTGAAAAATTTTACACAAAAAACTTCACATTTTAAAACTTTGAAATTGATTAAAAATATGTTTCATTTTGTGCGGATTATGTATAAAAGACATTTGATTAACTTAAATATAAGTTGTGTATTACAGATATGTATTTGTTAAATAAATGCATATTTTCTTAATTTCATAAAATCAATATTTGTAATTGTTTGCATGATTAACTGTTGGGGGAATAATCCATTCTTTAGTATTTTTCAAAAAACTTTTGAATGATCTTAAAAGGTTTTATTAAGTAATATAACTGATTATTTTTTGTGATATTTTCCAGTGGATCACAAGGTACAAATAAAATTGCATGGATTAGGACGGACACACCACATGATCTGGGGTGAAATGCAACAAGTTTGTGTTGGATAGTTGACTTTTTTGCCATCTTGATTCAGTTGTAAATCTGTCACAGAAATCCAAATTGGTAAATCTGGGTCTTTATGAAATGCTTCATGTGCTCTAAAGTTGTTCCGAACAGAAATATTAGGAAATGTGTTCTTGAACTGCTTGACCAATTGCCCTCACATGACGGGCTTCACAGTTAGGCTCCGATAAGCATTTAGGATATGCCCCCCATGACCTACATGCATCATATGACCATGACACACATTTGCAAAGAGTAGTGGATGAAAGCTCACATGATGATTCAAAGATCTTCAAGCATTTCATCATTACTTGAGGGAAAGAGAAGACAAACGTGTTATCCATTTCCAGTGTTTTCGCTTTATGTGTGTAATTGTGTACTATTAGCTACCATTTACACACAAACGATTGTTTGTTGGACTTAAATGAAAAAAGAGTTAATTAAAAGTAATTTGTGTTTTTCTCTACAGTAATAACACAAATTAAATCAATAACCTTTTCAACGTAGTAAGCATGTGACATACGTGGTCTTTGATTTTGGACAGCATTAAGCCATTACCACATCCCGTGACACAGACGAAGGGATTCTCAGGGTAACCGGCCTGTGGAATGACCAGACAGGCTCTCTCAAACTCCAGGAAAGTGCCATCAGGGCAAATATTGCAAAAATAACAGACACAAAATAAGCTTCTGTAGAAAAGCCTGAAGCTAAACATAAAACTCTGAACATTAATATTTGACCACTAATAAAGTGTTTCAATATTGAAATGTAGGCTATACTTTAGAAACAAAACACAAAACACTTCTCACGGTTTTGTCCCAAATTCCTTTTTCGTGAATCAGCTTGTAGTGCACTTAGGTAGGCTGAAATGTGTCTCTTGAAAGGCGCTTGTGCCGTCTTTCTTTAAAATAAATGCCGCCTGGACAGTTTCGATGTTATTTGTTGTCTGCTGAAAGTGCGTCGGTTCATTCTCAGGTCAAAACTTGGTGTCAAACCGGATGTCTTGTTTATTGTGAAGATGCTTTTCGGTTCGATAAAGTCTCTATAAAGTCCCTTCAAGATTTTTCTTTAAAATGAGAGCGTTGATTTTGATGTTTTTTGAAAAGATTTGTTAAAACCCAATACTCCACAATGTCTAAATGTTGTCTTTCTGAGTATGAAATCAGTCTGGATTGTTGAAACACGGCAGCATGTTAGGCTGACCACCACAGTGTCATCGTAATGACCTCATAGGTGGGTAATAACTATTATTATATAATTATATAATTAGTTATCATTTATTTACTTGCTGTTTCACACATTTGTTTGGAACAACACGATTGTGTTTGCTATCAAAAGTCAACCCAGGAAAGTGTAAAAAAGCATCCTTGTTCTATAAAATGTTACAATTCTAGAATGCGTTATGCATGTTGTTCTAAGTCACATGTTCCCAGATAAAACGGCAGAGGTGAAAATGGCAAAGCTTCTTCCACAGGAATGTTCTCTGAGGCTGAACCCAGCTTCCAGTTTAAAGATATATTGCCAAGTAAATTAGGATATTGTTGTCTTATGTGCACATTTGTTTTTGAGCTAGGGCAAACAGCCTGACATTTGTGGAAACCGCCGAGTTCATGCTATGGGTTTGAAGGAGTCCAAGCGCTTTATGGCAGCGTGCAAGTATCCAGATGGTTTCTCTGTTTGAGGTCTACTCTTTCATCCCTCTTGCAACCTTTTCTGTCTTTTTTTTTACATTCTTTATCATGTTTCTCTTTTCGTCTCAGCGTCTCTCATCTCTCCCACATTGCCACAGATGGCCGGCACTACGGCCTGTGTATGTGAGAGAATTTGTTTCTGTCTCTGTGCACTTTACCATAGACTACACATTTATAAGACTCATAAATCAGTGCTAACTTATGATTAGTTGCAATATATATATTTGTATATATAATAAGCATTTACTCGTTTACTTGAACAGAAGGAACAGTTCACTAAAAATTCTGTTACACATCCTCAAACCTGTATGGCAATCTTTCTTCTGCAGAACACTAAAGAAGATATTTCAAAAATGGTTTGAAATCTTTGAAAAAACGGTCCGTTTTGTCCATGCAATAGAAGTGAATTGGGACCGTTATTTTTTTGTTACAAACATTCTTCGAAATATCTTTTTGTTTTGCAGAAGAGTAAAGTCATGGTTTAAAATGGGGAGTAAATTATGACAAATCACTTTCCATAGATGAAATATCCATCTTTCTCGTGAATTTTCTGTACACACCATGCTTTCCCATTTTCTCGGTATCTCGACTGTCCTGTTGTTTTTGTGAATCTGATTATATGTGAGACCACATCTCAGAGTCTTATGTAACGGCGCAGACTGTGAAGTAGTGTTTGGTTGAGTAACCGCTTTGTCTTCATGTAGCGTCCTGCGTGGTCTGAAGACCGCCAGTTCACACAAAACTTTTGTTCATAAAAAGACAGAGGAATGTGTCTCGCACCTCATATTAGAACAAGTGCTATTCAGCCTTCACAAATCTTTGATTTCCTGTTTTGTCCCATTTTCAGATTCACGGACAAAAGTGTGCTTTTTACTTTCCACAAGAGACTTCATGGTTGAAATAAAGTAAAGGTGTTGGTAGAAGCTAGTCCAGACACATGACAGTGTGTTATTTGTAAATAACAGTGACTGTATAGGTTATCTGTGGATCTGTGTGTTTAAAGGGCATGGGGATCTGTGGGCATTACAGAGGTGATATTTATGTCTCGGTGATGTAGTCGTGGCGTGCTATCATACCAGACCGAGTGTATCATACTGTAACATAGGACAGCTACACTCCAATGACAGTAAACAAACACAAACTGTAATTTTCTCTCTCTCTCTCTCTCTCTCTCTCTCTCTCTCTCTCTCTCTCTCTCTCTCTCTCTCTCTCTCTCTCTCTCTCTCTCTCTCTCTTCTCTCTCTCTCTCTCTCTCTCTCTCTCTCTCTCTCTCTCTCTCTCTCTCTCTCTCTCTCTCTCTCTCTCTCTCTCTCTTGACCAGTTGCATGTAATGTTTGTTTTTAGTGTATTTGAAGATTTTTTCTAATAACAGCCCATCTGAGGTTGGAAATTATATGTCACCCTATGTCTCATGTTCTGCAGGGAGAAATATCCATGAGGAGAACAGGCGATGCTTTCTGTGAGATTTTGCTTTGTAAAGTCATAGTTAACACATAAACAAAGTTTCTGGCGTCATTTAGTCTTCCTCTTCCCCTTGTATGCTTTCTTTCTCCTGCAGAACACAAAAGAGGATATTTTGAAGAATGTTGGAAACTGATACGAATTGTGACATTTAGATTCTGTTTATAATGATGTAAATTACATCAAACACATGATAACGTGCAACCATACTGGCAGGATTTATTATAGACATCACGGATCAAAGGACCATGTGTTGTGGAATTCTGTCGGATGGTGTCATGCCAAAAGCATGTGTCGATTGAGTGAACACTAGTAAGTGTGCATGTGTTTAGTGAGTTCAGACAAATGCTTGTGGAACAGTTCTCATTCTTTTGACCATTGTGGGTGGAGCTTAAAAGACAGCATACTGATGTATAATTGAATTTCAGATCTCCTGTTTTTTCAGGAGGCTCCAGAGGGATGCCGTTGCAAGCTCAGCTCCGGGTTATATTCAGGTCATATTAATCGGCAGACCCGGGCCAGGCTTTGATGTTGTCATTTTTTGAGCCATATTGTACATCAGATAAAATCCATTCTAATAAACTTCTGCTTCCCAATATCCTCCAAAGAGGTTTTGTTAAATGATAATTATGGGTCTCAGTCTTTTATGCCGGTCTCTTTGGAATTTCATGGTTTGGACCAGAGAGCATTCAGGGGCCGGTGTCTGAATCACTCTTTGCGTATGCACATCATGGTAAATCTCACCACGGATGCCTGGGCTCTTTTGCCCTTTAGGAGTTGTTTTGAAATGAGTTGCATGAGTTCATTAAGAGTTTTCCAAGTTAAAACAGAAAGTTTCATACAAAACCAATGCAAACTTGAGCTTCATCGATGAGCCGACGAGCCATATTATTTTCTCCATATCCCACACAGAAAGGCTGAGGCTGTTTGCTTTAGCAAATCTTAAAGGAGTGTTTTAATGGTGTTGTGGTTCAAGATGTCATTGTTCCTTATATACTTCATCAAATGGAAAGAGTGGTTAATATATTTCATTTGAAAACAAAAAAAGCGTATCTGGTTTCGAAAGAACATGAGGGTAAAAATAACAAAATTCTCAGTTTGGCTGAGCTGTTCTTTTAAGCTCTTTATATTTTTTGTCCGTCTTTCTTTCTCACGCCCTCCAGAACTTAATTCCTCAGAGTTTCTTTGTATGACTGAGTTTTTATGTGTGTGTTTGGCAGAGATCGGTCGGGTACGGAAGGACATGTACAATGACACGCTGAACGGCAGCACAGACAAAAGACGTCTGAACTCCCGACGCTGTGGGGCCCCATCGCACAACTCCAAGAGAAACTCTATGTGCCTGTCAAAGAGTTCCCAGACGTAAGTATATACACCCTGTAGATGTGTGAAAGTGCTTCTTGGATTCAAAACCAATTTTACATTTACTCTGTTTGTGTATGTCAGTACCTTTTAACAATTTGTGAAGTAACAAATCCCAAAGTTTACGATTAAGGGATCATCAAATGTCTTTGGACTGTAGGCATCTAGCTACTTCCGTGAGGTGTCGTAGGAGATTTGTTGTGGAAGTAACTGGATTCACGTGATGTCAGTCCGACTGATAGTCATTGTTACAGCAGATCAGACCGAATGGCCTATCAAAGAACGTTGGGAGGCAGGTCTTAAAGTGTCGGAAACTAAATCCGAGTGTTTTTCAGACACAAGGAAAGACACGGAATAATAAAACTAATACTGTGTTCTTTTGAAGATTTAATGGCATTTCTGTATAGTTGATGACTCGAACAATAGCATGAATTAAAGTTTTATCACTAAACAAGGGGTCCTTTAACTTATTAGTAACTTTCCTTACACAAAGTGGGACAAGTGAAGTTTTTTAAAATCTGATTTGAAATGCAAATTTGAGTTCGAATTTTCAAAGCAAAGCAAACTGGATAAGTACACGTCAATTATGATTATTTAAGCTGTTTTACAGTTTACAAGTATCTTAATTGAAATTGGTCCTATTAAATGTTCCGCACAAACATAGGCCTTTTGTTTCTATGTGGACTTCACTTTCAAATTCATTTTCAAGCATCCTTTACCTGTAAATGAAACAAACATTGTGTACTCACCATTCCTATCATATGCTTTAGTTAAAGCAGACTAATTAAATCTGGAATTCTAGCCACAAAAATACCTTCGATATGCCATGTTAGGAGGTCTATTATCATAGGTATGTCCTATGGGACGAGCGTTTTGTTGTTTGCACTTTGATTGTCACACATCAGATGTTGACTCAGGGGAGCAGGAGATGCAATAGACCAGATCCAATTAACTCATTTCTACCTAGACAGAAATAATCAAAAGACTTTGAAATAATTAGCAGGTAAATATTGGTTAAACTGTGAGTCTGGACACTGTTCAGTGACTCTACCTGTAAAAGTATAGTAGTAGTTCAACCAAAAAATGTCATAATTTTCTCACAATCATGTTGGTTTCAACATGAACGATTATTATTTTTACAGTTTTTGCTGAGATTTCAAGTAAAGTGTGGTGGCACAATAAATGGGATGCCCAGCAATTTTAACAAAGTTGAAGCGAAAAGCTACTGAACGTCTCGCAGGATGTACTATTGATACCACATTATGGTTGACTTTGCAAACATTAGTAAATGGAAATGTTAATTTTAAATGCAGAAATGAACATAAAGATTTACAAATTAACATTTGCCAAATTTAAAGGGATAGTTTACTGAAAAGAAAATTCTGTCATGATGTCATCACTAGTTGTTCCCAATCGGTATATATTTTTTTGTTGGTTCAAGACAAAGAAAGGTATTTAGACAAATGCTCGTAAACCAAACACTTATTGGACCCCCTTGACTACTGATTTTTTTTCATGCATTACTTTATCCAATTAATAATTTATTATTTAATTTAATTTATTATTTTCTTTTTTTGGGTGTGTTTATTGTAATCAAAAAAATCTGTATAAATATTTTAATTGGACTATGTTCAAAAATATAGATGTGAATCATTACCTTTAAGAATTCAATGTAGGAGAATGACAATGATAGTCAAAAGCGCCCCAGAACTGATTGCTGTCTTACATTCTTTAAAATATCTTATTTGTGTTTAACAGAAAGTATTAAGTAGTTATGAGGTTTTTATTAACAACACAACAGTGAGTAAATTACAACAGAAAATATCCCCATAACTCAAAGCACCTGTTCTTGTAATGCATATTTTTACCTGTATTTTTATTTTTTAGAACACAACTTAAGTTTATAATGACATGACATTTAAAGGGGTAAATATTGTAGTTTGTATTAGGTGTAAAGCAATGCGAATACATGGTTTTAGTAAAAAAGCGAAGGGTGCCCTTTTGAAATGCTAATGGTTGAAATTCCTCCACTTTTCAATGAAAGTTTATGTGCGAAGATCAATCATCAATAAAATGTGCTTCACACACGTGAATATTTGTACTTAAGTAATCTATAACTAGTCTAAGAAATATGAGCAAGTACTTTTTTGTCATCTTCACCTTTTGGAAGCCCAAACAAAGCCAAACCAAAAATCGTCCTGAACATGTCTGCGATGACCTTCACAACACTTCAATGATTTTAGGATTACGCCAAAATTAGTGACGTACCAATCGGGGGAGTTTGTTAATCAGAGGTCAGGTTAATGTCCTGAGCATTTTAAACGGACATCTCCTAGGTTTTTGAGATCTTAATGTGCTGATAAGTGGAGATATTTGTTTGATCAAGTTTAATACCTTCTCAGGGTCTTATCTCGTGTTTAGTTATGATTAACTTCTTGGCATTGAACTCAATATCGGAGTAAAACTTACTACTGTTACCGTTACAGATTTTACTTTTCAAATAGTAATCGAAGTAGGATATCTGCAACAAAGGATCAGTACATCTAGTGCAAAAGTTGCTTTACTGTGTCAAGTAAACAAATTTTTGAAAGAAGAAAAGCTTTTGAATAGATTAGTCTGATGGATGACAACAGAGAGGATCGCTTGATTTCATGTCGGGTGTCTGGTGTATTAAAATGTGATACATTTGACAATCTACTAAGAATTTCCTATTGCTGAGTGACTTATTGAGGTCGCAAACTTCATAAAGCAACAAAGTCATTGAGAACAACACGGCATCATCCTTCTGTGCAATATTTCCCAATTATTGTGATTACTCAAGCTCAACCATACGTTTTTTAACATTACATGATTTGTATATATAGAATTGGAAATATATAGATTTTTTTATCAAAAGTCTAAAAACATTGCAGTTTGGGACAAATCTTTTTTTGTCTTTACAATGTCGTTTTTCTTTTTTAGTTCTGTTAGAGACACAACAGATTCTCATGTTATCTCCCACATCAATCATCAAACTTGTTTTGAGAGCGGCTTTGCTCTCCTGTAATAGAACCAGAGTTCTGATAATCCTTCTCAGATATTTCATAGCTTCCGGCACTCTTGCCTCAGTGTCAAGTGTGGGTGAGAGACATACAGGTCAATGACCTCTTCGTCCTCCACAACCGGACTCTTTTGGAGAGAATGATCTAGAACGTTGTGCCTGTCAGCGTGGTCCATCTGAAAAGAAATATGATATTGGTGGGGATGTTGGAGGGTTGGCGGTGGTGATTTAGTTCTCTGTTCTTTTTGATGTCACTGTCTCAATAGTAAGACCCTTTGATTAGACTTTTAGTGATTTGATTTTTATTTGATTCAACTGAAATTAAGCCACTGTTCTTTACATTTCTCGAAATTGCTTGAGTGATAGTTAAATTAAAGAAAAGAAGAATTTGCTCACTCTCATATCATTTTAATCAGATATGAATTTCTGTTGCAGGAAACAAAGATTTCAAATTTATTATGAAGAATGTTGTTAACCATAAACATTTCGATTCACATTGTATAAAACCACTGAGACATTCCTCAAAATACCTTCTTTTGTTTTTGAAAGAAGAAAGAGTCACATACAGGTTATGAACAACATAAAGGTAAAATGAATAATATAACTTTTCAGTGAACTATCCCTTGAATTTTTTTTGCATCCATTCCCTACAAAAAAAAATTTGTTTGACATTTTATATGCAAATTTAAATCTGCTCAAAGTAATTTTATATAAAAGTACTATAGATTATAATATGCCCACTTTAATCGCTGCTGTAGATTTACGATACATCAGCTTCATATCATTGTTGTCCTTCCTAAATCTTATATTTCCATATTTTGTGATTTTGTGTTTCTGGTTTTGTGAAATCTATGTCTTCCGTTTCTTGATGAACACCATATTTTAGACATACATAATCTCTATTGAGGCTTTTAAATTTTTCTTACAGTCAATTGATTTTCTTTGCTCTATTATTCACATTGGATAAAACCCTCTGCAAATGCATAAAAGGTAAAGCATTATTATCGCAATAACATATCATGATTCAGCATAAACTATTGGGACATCATCGCCGTTAAGCAGCTTAGCAATCACAACCCCTGCATAAACAACACAAAAACACAAATCACAATTACACAAGGACTCTGTCAGACAGCCATCCAAACAGTAGCCTGATGCGCTCAGTTCTAAATATACAGCACAGAGGTACACGGCCCACAGCAGCTGTGGCCGGCCAGAGAGGACTTGGGCTTTAAAAGGAAGAGAATGCATTGTGACCCTGAGAGAGAGGCAGCTGCCTGGCTTATCACTCAGCCCTTGTGACAGATAAGGTTAAATGCTGAAAGAGCCAGACCACAAACGCCAAAACCCCACTTGTCCAGGCTCTGTTTCTGTCCGAGGACCTGACCGATAAATCATGCCAGGGGTCAAATCAAAGCTCGCCAGTCATTCACATGGCTTGATTTGTTCCTCCCCAAGCTTACATTTTTATATCGCCTTTAGCTGGAAAGTGCTGCGTGGTTTTGAGTAATGCTTTTCAGATGTTGAGTATTTTTTTTTACAAATTTTGGCACTTGTTATCTAGTGGTGAGCTCAGAAACAACTTCAAGGTGGGGAGAACGTTGAAATGTTTCACAACTCAGTTGTGATATCCTGAAAGATTGCTCGACTCAATTGCTTCACCGATGTCATTTTATCAGAGCAATGAGGAATGTCGCCAAGCAATGATGCAAAGAAGTCAATGTTTGACACTATTAATACACAAACTCCTCTCATGTTAGTCAGTTATGTCTAGTTTGATCTTATTGTAAACTTTTTTTTGTTTCATCAGCGCAGAAGAATTGTGAAGGTTTCCAAATGGCAAGCGGTACATTCCAAAACCGCATTTGGTCTCTAGATGTGCCCCGCTCATAAAAGGGGATTAGACATTCCACACATTCTGCCTGGGTTTACTAAATCCTCTCGATTGAATTGTTCAATTTTGTTACCATCCAGCACTTTATGTTCAAGATCAGCCAAAAGTTACCATATGGAAAAGTCGTCTGATGAGGATGATGGTCTGTTTGTGTTGCGACTCTCTCTTGCTCATACATTTTGTAACCCATGTGCACACTGATTAAAACAAGTCATTATGTTACCACAAGTGTTGTGTTAGTGATCACATGTTTGTGTTTTGTTGATAACATTTGTTGTAACAAGCGTTGCCAGATGTGTGAAAATGCAGATGTTTGTCATGTTTTTCTTTAACTTTCGATGTCCCATTGCAGTTTAATTTCGTGGGAAGAATCCTGGGGCCCCGCGGTCTGACTGCCAAACAACTGGAGGCCGAGACGGGCTGCAAAATTATGGTGCGAGGCAAGGGATCCATGAGAGACAAAAAGAAGGTAATTCACCCCAAAATTCTCTCTCCCTTCTTTCTTTCTTTCTTTCTTTCTTTCTCTCTCTCTCTCTCTCTCTCTCTCTCTCTCTCTTTTCTCTCTCTCTCTCTCTCTCTCTCTCTCTCTTTTCTCTCTCTCTCCCTCTCTCTCTCTCTCTCTCTCTCTCTCTCTCCCTCTCTTTTCTCTCTCTCTCTCTCTCTCTCTCTCTCTCTCTCTCTCCCTCTCTCTCTCTCTCTTTTCTCTCTCTCTCTCTCTCTCTCTCTCTCTCTCCCTCCCTCCCTCCTTCCTTCCTTTCTTCCTTTCTTTCTTTCTTTCTTTCTTTCTTTTTCTCTCTCTCTCTCTCTCTCTCTCTCTCTCTCCTTTCTTTCTTTCTTTCTTTCTTTCTTTCTTTCTTTCTCTCTCTCTCTCTCTCTCTCTCTCTCTCTCTCTCTCTCTCTCTCTCTCTCTCTTTTTCTCTCTCTCTCCCTTCTTTCTTTATTTCTTTCTTTCTCTCTTTCTTTCTTTCTAGTACTAGTTGCCATTTGTCCTAAATCTGGACAATTTTTAATGCAATTCCTGACCAACCCGCATGGCCTTCTCCAGCGTATGACTACAGCAGACACTCTGCTTCCCTCCAAGGCTACCTGACACAGAGGAAAAATGACTCGTATTAAAATGAAAATGAGTGCTATTAGAGAAAGAAGATAAAATTCTCTTTCGAGCTCAGAGTGCTCTGCTTCACTTGTTTGCATTGTGAACACCACTTACAGTAGTTTGTAACAGAAACAAGAATAGTACAAATCACTGTTATGCTGTATGCTTGTTTTATGATATTTGGTCAGCTTCTCAGAATGGTAAACAAACAGAACACTCTTAGAAATAATCCACAATGTTGGGTCTAAACCATGGGTGACCTGCTTAATGCTTAGCGGTCCATCTTCCCTTAAACACAAACAGAAAAGTTTACTTGCATAAAAAAATAGAGCTAAATTGTAGACAGCTCTACACAAGGATGCCCTCAAAATACTAAGAGCATTTTTAGGCAATGGTGAGAATCTTCACAGCACAACGCCACAATTCAGACTGATGGGAAATTAATGGAACACAATGAAGCGAGATGCCTCGGGCATAAAGCCATTCTCTTACTGTTATTACACAACCCACGGTTATCACACCGGCCATCCGAAGAGATGCTTATGGAGGCTGTTTCATCAGTCAGGACAGACACGCAGACTTGGCAGCTCAGCATTCTTAACCAGACGGGCTGCCCGAAAGTCTAGGAAGCTCAGAACAGACAATTACAATCAAAAGTTAACACTTCAGCTGTTTTCTTAAGTTTGACATAGTTGCTTTGTGACAGCATACACCAGGGGTTTTAAAAAGGATTTTGTTATAATAGCTGGTCAGAATTTAATCAGTGAAGAAGATTTTGGAAAAATCCCTAGATTAGATTTGGATTGCACCAAGCTCTTGTAGTGAAAACTTTATTGTGTTTTCACTATGTTATGGACAGGGATTCATCTATTAACCCTGTGAAGATGATGGTGAGCAGAAAGAAGAAATAAGGCAGGATTGTTGAAGCCAAGGTCAAAAAGTCACATGCATCTGTTCTCTTTCTTTTATCTAGGTTTACTGTCTGTTTGATAAATACAAGGTAGGTTTAGCGTTAGGGTTCACCAAAAGGGTTTAGTCTTGAGTTTGAGTGGTTTCATATATTTAGCCACCTCGGCGTACAATTTTTTTTAGTTCAATTGCTTCTTTAAAATTTTAATTGAACTGAAACTGGCTCTACATTTTTTCTCTTTAAAAGAAACTAAATTACATTTGCATGTTTCCAGTTGTCAGATGCTTCTGTCAAAAGCGACTCACATTGATAGGTCACCCAAAAATGAAATTTGTCATCATTTACTCACCCTTATGTCCTTTTAAATTTGCAGAAAATTTGGCAGAACACAATAGAAAATATTTTAAAGAATGTGTTAACCTAACCATGAAAGCACCCATTTACAAGAAAAACATTTGCATCTGTTGTGTGTCCATACAGCAAAAGCGAATCGGTGCCACTCCAGTTTGGTTGCCAACAAGCAAAGGTTTGAAATTGACAGGTTTGCGAGTAAATGTTAACAGAAATTACCTTTTTGCTGAACTATCACTTAAAGAAATCTACTTCCATTTTGTTTAACAGTTTAACACGTTTTAACATTGATTTATATGCATTCAACATTTTTAAAGCCATGTGAACAGAGACAAAAGTAAGCTTTGAATTATGTTTGGCTTACAATACTTGCCATTTAGTTTCTTAGAAGAAGGCACACATTTCAGCAGATTTCTATTTGTGTTCTATCCAAGAAACTAAGTCATACGAATTTAGAAAGCCCAGGCGTTCAGTAAATGATGACAGAATATTTATTTTTAGGTGAACTATTTCTTTAACACTCTGCCATGTTTATATGGTCGCATGATGGAGTGGCATGTGTACCTCATATACTGGTTGTAGATGAACACATTTTTTACATTGTTGGACATCTTTAAACGATTACAAATTCAAAATAGACCAAGGTACACAATGTAAGGTGCTTGAGAGTTCTGTTATGAAAGCTTGCTAAAACCATAATGATATGAACTTTATGTGATATATAGCTTGTGTGGGATTGGCCTTTAAAGTTGATCCATATGTTTAGTTGATCTATATAAGTACATCATACAAGAGTCTTTCTTTATGAGATTTGCTGTGTTGTGCACAAAACCGCCAAACCCTTAAAAGTAGGCCAAAGAAGACCTGTGCGTTCTGCATTCGCTTTGATTCCACACTTTGGAAAAGTTGCAGTTATTATTAACTTGTAGTCAGACGTTCACAAGACGTTATGTTCCCTTATTGAACGCATACATATGATCATATAATTATTCTCTTCCGAGGAAGTGGCAGCCAATTATTAACAAATACATCGCCGCCTACTGTGATCTAAGACTTCTCTATGTCATTGTTTTTCTCGTTCAGACTTTACCCTGGAGCCCCATGCGATTTCTGCGATCGCTTGAAGCGAGGCCCTCAGACGGAGGAAAGCGAGTTCACAGTAATTGATTGTTCTGTAGGCCCGAGCTCCGTGTCGTAAACATAAGCCCCGCTGTGATGAAAAACCCAGCTGGAGACAATGCATTCAATAAAGACTCGATGCTTTGGCCCAAATGTCCGGTTTCTACGGCAACCGGCCTGTCACTCCTGTTACAGGCCAGCACTTTGAGAGAAACTGACAGCCGCTTGCTTCCAAGCTAACCGTTGCTATGGTAAAGCTCTATGTCTGTTGATGTTTGCTCCGTGTGTCAGCTGAACACTCGAAATAAGAGTCTGGGAAAGTTTCCATGGAAACTGGCCGCCTCAAAGTCATAGGAAGGGTTCTGTGCTCTTATAAGCGGAAGATGTTGAAGAAAGCAATGGAAAAACATTTGAAAGACAAGGATATGGCACAGCGCACACGCTCCGACACGTTTAAGGGTGGCGCTTATGCGGGCGATCCGGGCTGAAGTCATTTACAAGTCTTTTCCTGGTTTCTTGTTTCATGTGTCTCTCTCTTTCTGTTAGCTCAAATACATAGTGGACTTAGTATTGACTATAGAAAACTAGTATGTGTAAATAAGTGTTTGGTTTACTTCACTTTTCCAGGTTTTATATTACTTTTGGAAGGCAGAACAGCTGCTTTAATACTATGCAAATAGTAAAAAGCGGTGTAAGAAATAAATTTTGACTGGTAAAATTCTCTAGCTTTTTTACTAATTTAGTACTGTAGAAGACTTTACTTTAGTATGTTTTAAAGTATGCAACTATAGCCCTACAGTTCGCTTTAGCCAAAAGGGATAATTCGTCCAAAAATATATTTTTTTTCAATAATTACTCTTGTTATTTCAAACCTGTTTGACATTTATTCTATCTAACAAAAAAGAAGATATTTTAAAGACAATTTGTCACCAAGAAGCCTGTGACACAAAACCACAAAAACATTTCTCAAAATATATATTTTTTGTGCTCCACAGAAGAAAGTGTGTAACACAGATTTTGTCCGAACCCCTAATTTAATACTACAGAATAAAATAGTCAACTGGGGTATTCCAGTAATGCTCTAAAAGGTCCAGTCTCTTGATTTTATTTTCCAATTGTCTTGACGGTAAATTTTTTTATTTTACTTTTCTAAATTATCAATATATGGCAGTTTTTATATTTATGTTTTCTAACCAAACTATGTATGTTTTCTATGTAAACGTTCATAGAAAATCTATAATAATACTATTTTATATTGACTAAAAATGGTGCTTTACATTTATTTCATAGTTCAATTGATGCTTGAAATTATTTTATTGTTCCTACGTAATTGTTTAAATTGTGAAATTATTTTGCACTACAAACAGCTTGATGTGAAGAGAATGAGAGGCTTTGAGAAACCTTCTGCTCACAGCTCAAGATGTTGAACAAGCATACGCAGACCACCGTTTTACACACTGCAAGCTGAATCCAAAAGTTGCACAAACATCCAAAAGTGGCACAAACCTAATCATAGCCCACACCTACAGAAGCCAAATAATGATCATTGTTCACAGCAGGCTACTTCAAGTCAGACAGCAATTGTCCCAACATGTATTGTTTCAGACTGTGAGTTTGTTAAACAGATGGTGCTTTTGATGACTAGCAACGGCGCCTTCAAAGCGGATAAATTTAGAGACTCTACATCTATGACTAAGTTTACCGTGCTTCGCAAGTCACATATAGATTATAAACAAGTGGGTTATAATAATAGTAGACTAACCTTTATTTTTCCCTCTGGGATGTCGCAATGCTCCACTAAAACGCTGATACAACACTAGTGTCATCTTGTGAGCTCTGTGATTAGAGTTATCAGACTTCTTTTTTTGTCATGGGCAGGAAGAGCAAAACAGGGGGAAGCCGAACTGGGAACATCTGAATGAAGACCTCCACGTCCTCATCACTGTGGAAGATTCGCAGAACCGCGCTGAGATCAAACTCAAGAGAGCCGTTGAGGAAGTCAAGAAGCTGCTGGTCCCTGCGGTGAGTGACGTGCTGTCTGTCTTTCCATCCTCGTGTGCGTTTATTGAGTCAACTGTGTGGAAAACACATTGATTGGTCTCAACAAACAAGAGCCCAAAGTTGTGCTCAAAGGAAGCTGCTTAGGTCATAAAGACTGTATTTGCACCCAGCGTGTCTTTCGTTCCCTGGTAGTAACCGAGAGTCCTCAGGTGAGTATGGAGAGAGGACTAGCTTTCTCCATAAGGTTTAAGTAGAACACACTTGACTCCAGATATCCAAAGGTAAGCGCCCTGGGCCGTTTTTAATAGGCTCAAATACCTTTGCTTATAAATTAATGAGGAGGACCAAGACTGAAGGATCACAGCTCAAGGGTCCCGCAGGGGACTAAGGTGCTGCTGTATAACTCTGAGCTGAATGGCAATTAACCTTTGGATCTGCTAGATGTAGAAGTTACAAGTTATTTCATTTACAATAGATGTTGCTCATTGGCATGTAATTACAAATCTTTATGAACACAAGAAGATATTTTGAAGAGTGGCCCTACTCGGCTTGATGTGTTCCTTTGTGTTCAACAAAGACCTTTGAATGACACGTCCATAAATCATGATAGAATTCTTTTTTTGTTCGACTTTCCTTCAACATGGAGACATCATAAAAATGTTGCTTATTTTGTTCATTTCGCGTTCACTCTGAAATGCATTCCAATCACGAAAGGTAGAAACGAACAGAGGCTCCCCTTGATCTGTGACAAAAATAATTTTTTGTTCATATTATTGCATGGTTAGGATAACTTGATAAGATAATGTTGTATTTGCGGGACTCTGGCTTGTGATCCTCCACTGTCAGGGGGAGAGAGGGTTCCTGGATTCCCTTTGCTGTTACTGTGGTTACTCTCTTGGGGTTGCGCTGATGCATGATTGACAGCTCTGCCCTTTCTCTGCAATTGAATCGTGAATAAAGAATAAGCCTTTTATAAAGTTTAACACTGTTTACTTGAAGAAACGCTCGTCTCATATGTAAAACTCACTACTTTGTTTGTTTCATCAAACTATTTGCGGAAAGAGTTTTTTCTGTTTTTCAGAAATCTGCTAGTGGAATGGCGTAGAAGAATATCTTCCTAATGCTTTGGGCCTTGAGCTAGAAAGCATCTCCCGAGAGTGTAAAATGCAGTCTTTCCATTTGATTCGGATGAGACGATTCCGTAATTATGCTCTGGGGTGGAAAAGAATCCCCATAGCAACGCATCAATCTCTAGGCAAATGTGTCTAATCTATTTCTTGCCTAAATTGAATGGTGACTAAACTAAAGCTTTGGCACCCAGCATGCTTTTTCCCACTTCAATGTTCAGTCCTTGTTGTAATGCCATCAACACAATCAGTTTGTGCTTGTAATGGTAAGACTACTTTCAATGTTAGGGTTTATTATGTTTCACCTAGATACTCCTGATGTTTATCTTATAGAAAATGAATGAATTGAAAGAAGTGTTCTATATTATTATTACATTTAAAGGTATCCACCTTAAAAGGATAGTCAAACAAAAATTTCATTTTTGCAACCACATGTCATTCATAGAATATATCTGAATCATACAACATGTAAGAATCTTTCCTTCTGTGTCAGCGAAACACAAAAGATTTTTTGAATAGAAATGTTTAACAAAACTGTTCATCCCCATCAACTTGCACTGTACGGACACAAAACCAATGTCAAGTCAATGGGGACCAATGGTTTTAGGTTCCCAACATTGTTCAAAATATCTTCATTTGTGTTTTACAGGGGAAAGAATGTTGTGATAAGATATGGTGATTTCATTTTCATTTGGAAAACGTGTGTGATAGTATATCAAATATGACTTTTGAGATTATATTAGATACTCTGTAATATTATCTCATGAGCGTGTGCACTTAACTGCATCTGTTTGACCTTGTTGCAATGTCATCAGATTCTAGTTAGCTATCATCCTCTCTAATGCATTGTATGACTAATGATATTCTCTAGCGTTAAGTTGGCAGACCAAGCGAGCATCTATACTGATCCTGCTTTGAAAAGCCCTGACATAGTTCATATTATTCTATGGACCGTCGAGCCCCTCCCTGACCTGCTTTCAAATCAGACTTAGTGTCCAGAAGTTACTCTCTGACCTTTGACCTTATTTGTGCTTCTTTTTGGATTATGTCATTGGTATGTCTGTACTTCTTCCATTTCACACAACAGATGTCATTCATTTTGTGTTCGAGTGCATAGATACATGCACAGATAATTAAAGTTTTTGAGAGGACAACAGTTTGCACAGAGTTGTCTATGGGACAGCCAGAGGGTCCTGGTGTCGATCCTGTTGCACACTATCGAGGGTAATGCGATCTGTTTCTTTAACCTCTCTGGCTTGTTTGAACAGTGGCAGAGTAAATCATCCGCTAGCTGTTAGCAAGCGTGAAACTTTATTCCCCTGCGCCCCGCTGCTCCACACATCAGGCCAGCCTCTGAAACAGATCCAGGGCGGTTTAACCCGGTTCCTTTTGGGTTGTATTTGATGTTTTCTTACTCTGGTCAAACTGATCCAAACAGACAAAGTCTTCCCCCGCACATTTCTGAATGGGTTGTTTCTGTATTGTGGATCATCTGAAGTTTTATTTTAATGATAAGTTGATTTTTTTAACAAACAGAATGGTTCATTCTCACTCTTTGTTGGCAGGCGGAAGGTGAAGACAGCCTGAAGAAAATGCAGCTGATGGAGCTGGCCATACTCAACGGAACATACAGAGACGCCAATATCAAGTCACGTAAGAATGACATCATCAAACCTTGACCTTTTGTCTTTCGCTTGTTCCTTTACAATATTTGCAAGGCCTCTCTGTCACGTCTTTACCTGTTTTTCATCTCACTCTGTTCAGCAGCGTTAGCCTTCTCGCTGGCCGCGACGGCACAAGGTCCCCGCATGATCACCGGCCACTCACAGGTCATGCCCAACACAGCCATGCGTACCCCTGCGCCCACTGCGCCAACCCTAATGCCCCTCATCCGACAGATCCAGACGTCCGCCATCATGCCCACGGGCACGCCCCACCACACCCTCTTACCCCAGACCGCGGAGTCGGGCATCATCTATGCACCCTACGACTACCCTTACACCCTGGCACCTGCAACCTCCATCCTTGAGTACCCCATTGACTCCAGTGGTGTTTTAGGTAAGGGACGTTTCAGTGTTGCTGTTTTTTGTTTGTCTGCAAAGGTATTGTGTAGGGATTATAAGTGCTGAGGGCTGGGCGGTATGACAGTGCATAAAGTGTTATGCTAGAAATGTGTTAACTTTTATTTTGTAATGCAATGCTTATAATGCAACATGCGTGCAGCTGGACTGCTGTCCATTATACTTCCATGGAAAAATTTAAGAGACTTGCATTTAATCTCAAACTTTCATTTAATCGGCATTTCTAGATGTATTGTGGCCATTCCAGTACAGTGTCTTGAGTTTCAACAAAATCGAACCTCAGGAGTGAGAAAGTTATTCAACAGCCATGTCAAAGACTGTAAGCATGACAAGACACATAATAAAAATCAAGGTTATCACATAAAAATATTTTCTCATTTTTCCTAAATACATAAAAAAGTACTGTTGTATTGCTTAAGCGAACAAAAATATGTTTTCTTTTTAGTATTTGAGGTTTGAAAAAATACAGAGCATATTTTCTGTTATTCTGTTTCTGTAGTTCTCTTTTTCTTTAAATGAATAACAATAGAAACAATATCTTTCTTTAAAATTAAGCAGAAATGTTGTTAAAACAAATCCTATACATACCTATAAATTGTAAATTCAGAAAACTGAAAATGGTCGGTTTATTTTTGACTCTAGCTGTATTTATCTGATCTGAGAGCTACAATTATATTCCTGATGTGTACCATTTTTCAGTCATGCCGTCCACCCCCATTTAGAATTACATTTTTTCCTCATTTGTACATAGATCCGGCGCTTGAAACTAACTTCAACATTCTGTTTTATTCTTGTAGGTATGGCTTTCCCAACAAAAGGCTAGTAACTCTCAGAAGTTTAGGCCTTCGACATTCCAGTGTTAAAATGATTTGCTTTACAGCTGCCCTGGAACAAAAACCGACAAACGTGCAAATGTTAAAAACTGTCATTTTTGTTGTTAAAAAACAAAAGACTTAAGGTCATTATGTCTCATGTTTACACTGGTCTTAACTGTTTTGTTGACTTATTCGCAGATTTAAAAAAACAGCAATTTGCAGATAAAAATTATGACATTCCTCTGTGTGATGTAATCGATATTTGTTTGGCATGTAATAATTGCATTACTTGTTTTTATCTGTATCTTAGATATATAGAGTGATCAGTATTATTTCTAAAGTAACATGCTTGTAAAAAAGACTACATGAAATAACCTGTAGTGAAAATATTTTATAAAAGGCATCTAGGTGGAAAAAAGGGCTCTGAAATCGTGGCATCAGTTACACAAAGCATGAAAGCACCATCCGTTGTGCCATGATGGAGCTTTTGTAAAAGTATACAGCCACTAGTGCCTTTTCATTTGCCTTGTTAAACAGTAATGAGTGAAATGTAGTTTTAATGTGTTTTGATGATAATCTGTTGCTAACTTTTGTTTTGTTGGCAATGTTACGCTCTGAGCAGGTGCCGTGACTACTAAAGTACGAAGGCAGGATATGCGCGTCCATCCTTACCAAAGGGTAGTGACCGCAGAACGAGGTTAGTTTAGCTCCAGTGTTAAAGTGCTGTGTGTGTGTGTACAAATGTTTATATTCTTAAGTATGCTGATAGCACCGTGTGTTTCATTGCATCTCGCCTTTGCAATTCAAAGCAATCGTATGTTAAAATGAGCTCTGCATCATTCCAAAATGTTGGATGATAGTACAGTCCAGTCCGTGCGCTCAAATCTGCCATCCCGAATGCATTGAAACTGTGGACGTTATCAGCTTACTTGTATTATCTGAGCATGTTCTTCTGGGGACGCAGAGGATACAAAACAAAATTACGATTCATAATAGATCACACCTTATGACATCATTCTAGTCTTTGAGATTTAGTGTGACATAAATCTAGCACTTACGATGTTTGAGATAAACTTGATCTAAAGCTTAAGGTATGGTGGTCCCTGAAAGGATTTGGACACTTTGGGCGCCTTAAAAATTCCATCCAAACTTTGAATCTTAAATGATAATGTCAAGTGAAGCATCATTTCTTAACAGATGTCACTTGGTTTGGTATTTCGTAACGAAGCTCGGAAATTTTGAGTGTCCAATACTTTCTGGAACCACCACAGACCTTCAATACATTCAAAGGACATTTATGGAGCGAAACTGCCTTTTTGGTGAGCTCTGTTACTCTGATGATATAGTGAGGGTCTATTGGCTCTTGATCAATGAAGTGTGATGGAGCTCACCTGTTACTTCTCTTTATTTCTTTTTTCATTTCTATATCTCAGCCTATCTTAAGATATATTGGTTGCTGAGGTGTTCTAGTGTTCCCTACTTGCGTTAAATCGTTTTGTCAGCACTCAATGCCAAACATAAGATTTTTATTAACAAGCATAAATTTATTACGGCCCAGTCTGGCCAGACCATAATGAAAAGGTTATGGAAGGAAATTCAATGCCAATTTTCCTTGATTTTTGAAACCGATGCTTAACCATATTTATTGGAAAAAAAATCAGTATTCCATAATATTTCAGCTATAAGCTGTTTTGTTTTCTCATTTTTTCCATTTTGTGATTTGTAATTGTTTTCGTAATAATGCGAACACTGTTTGAAATCGTTTTACATATTTTATTTATGCGTTTTTACTACACTTTTTATTTGTATAGATCAACTGATAGTTGCTTAGGATAAAACTATGAAGTCTGTGGCCAGAATCATGACAAACTCCTAAAACGCCTTACATGGAATCAACTGAATCTAAGGGAACTACACGATCAGCTTTTAAAGACAGCTGTAATGAAACTGATAATAAACTCATGTTAAAAAACATGTGCCAAAACTGTATATAAAATAACTAGGACTCCTGAGAAACTGTAAACGTGAAAATCTACTGATCAATATAAAGAAATGACATACCTGTTAAAACGTAACATGTAATTTAATAGTCCGAAACGACTGACCAATTTAATGCATAACAATGGTGAAATTGCACAATAAGTCAAATCTGTCTTATGTGGTTTACTGCCTATAGCCTTAAAGATCTTTTTTTTGCTGTACATTATGTTCAAGGTGAGAAATTCATTGTACTTGGCTTGGGTAGTACATCATTTAAGACAGGCTTGACAGATATGAAGGTTAGAACTTGTTAGAGGAGTTAAATCATCATATGTGCTGCCTGAACTTAAGTGATTTTCCATTAAAATAGATCCATAATTGGAGAAATGTTCTGGAGTGCTTATGAATGCTTTCAACTCAACTTCCAAGAACTTCCTCATTGTAAAATATGGCACAAATAGTTTGCACTGAAGATTTTATATCACCAGCTCTTGGTCCGCAATACTCGGACAGAGCAAGTGAAATGAGAAAATACAAAACGGCAAAACCTCAGTTCAGATGTTTATCAGAGCAGGACGGTCTGTTAGCACAAGAACAACAGATGAAATATTCCAGTTTTTTTTCTTTTGTTTCTTGTATGTTTTGCGGTTTCTTTAGAATTTTGTCATATGTATGGAAAAGAACAAGTTATCATGTGTGTGATCTTTTTAAGATATGTTTATGAAAGCTATACAAAGTAAGAACATTTATGAAATTCTATTGTATTTGTAAATGAATAGAACTTTTAGGCGTAGAAAACCTTGCCATGTTATTAAAGGGGGTACATTTTTAGGATGTCGTACCAATGACGGTCTTATAAGCTATAGGTAAGAGTTTAACGGCTTATGGAACAAGTAGATTTTTCATTCAAATTATTTTCTTGTGTTGTAGCCCTAAATTTCCGCCAATATGCTTTAGTATCAATGTGTGTTGAGTAGCATTCTGTATTTTTTGTAAATAGTCAAATTTTAAAGGCAATAAAGTTGAGTTTAAAAAAAGCATTTATGTAGCCGTCTCTGGTTTAAATTGTCCCTCGAGGTCACTTCTCTCGATTTTCTCAAGCACATCTCTATAACTCATGTATTCATATCATTATCACTAGCAGCTTGTGTGGCTTTGTATTTTACCAGCAGTAGTAATGCTTATTAGCAGTCTGATGATTGTTTCTCTATCCGTACGCTCTTAATCCCGAATAGATTTACATCCTTACATCCGTTTCTCCAGATATCCAAACTCTCTATAGACTGCTACTAACCATTAAGTACTGTTAGTATAATTTGTAGGACTCTAAAATTGCCTCTTTGCTTCTTTAACCATTTCACCCGGGATTTGGGTTCTGGAGTGAAATCATGATGGACGTCATGATTTGACTGTGATTTAATATAGACTGTAGCTGTAATTTAGTAATGTCATATTGTCATCCAACCGTCACTAGCGGAAACTAATCTCCTTCTCTATCTTTTTTCTTTTGTGTCCCTTTGTCTCTTTTTTATTTTTTGTTTCCCCTCTGTCTGTCCATTTTTTTATCTAACCCCCAGCCGCCAGCGGCAACTAACCAATGACCTTTGAGCTCTCAACTCTTCACCCAATGACGACCTGACCATTGCCTGCCTGCTGACCAGCTCTCTGGCTCTCGTCCTTCGCTTCTATGTTTTGGCGGCCTGCCGGCGAGCCCAGAGATGGCTTTAATTCGCTTAACGCAGCCGAGAAGCCGTGATGAACAGAATCGCCCCCCTTCTCAAACCGAGGATCTCTGTGGTCAGGTGACCCGGGCTACCCTGCCTGCATTCAAATGTCAAAGCAATAATGCTGTCTGGGCAACACCGAAATCTCACTGTTAGCCTTTCACACAAGCACATAAACACACACTAAATAAACACGTATGTCTATTCATTTCCTTAAAGTCAAAGCATTACGTTGTGTGGTCATATAGTCCTGCAGTTCTCACACTATTCAGAAGAGAGAAAAAATCATGGAGTCAATACATGGAGGAAGTTTTACTTGTCCAAATGTCCATAAGGGATGTAAAAGCCATGCTTGTTCACCAGCGTTAAAATGCCTCCAGACACGTGAACAAATGTGCAAACGCTAAACATCTATTGATATTTTTTGATATGAGGTTCTGCACAGGAACAGAAATATATATTTTTCACATGTGATCCTTTTGTATTCTAAAACAGTATTGTCAGAGTGTGAACAAATAACTTTACATCGACAGAAATTTTAGAGACCAAAAAAGTAACAAGTGCCTTATTTTACACGGTATCATCAAAAACAAACATGAATGTCCATCAATGTGTCATATCAGGTATCAATGTGTCATCAGGTTAATTCCTCTTTTCATTAAAACAAGAAGTTGCAGCTGTTATGCTCAAACATATATTTTATCAATGCTCTTTAAAGATTATTCATTTTGTGTAATATAGAGTACATTGGGGCTCTGTTGTTCATCATCTGCATGTATTTGATATACAAGAGATTGATTAATATGTCACACCAACGTTAGGCCCCTGAAATGCTTTATCAGTTTGTTACGTAACTATTATGATATTTTGGTTAACGTTCTTTAACAATTCTTTTTACGTGAAGCTCAAAGAGCTTGTTTAACACAGACGGCTCACAGTTTTCTATACCTTTCTATGCAATTGATTTTCTGTTTTGGTCTTCCAATTGTATATGTCTGAGCTAAACAATTCAACTAAAAGTGTTTAACAAACTTAAATATACAAGTAACCAACTAGGATTAGATTTTATTTGGTTATGATAACTGGATTTTGCATATCATCTCTTTTTGTAATGGTATTGGTTATGCAGAACAAATGCAATAATCTTTAGGCGTTTGAAGTTGTGTTGAAGTATTGCATGTATTTTTATCAACCTGGAATTTGGAAGGAAAAAATCTTTCCAATACATGGATGGAATTTGGTCATACAAGCATTTTTCACCCAGTTTTCTGTGTGTTAGTTTGTTCAGTTTTGGCCTTTCATGCAGTATTATTACTGACCGTGTGTGTGTTAGTGAGCGATGGACGTTTGCATGAGTGTTCGGGTCATTTTATGTTTATTGTATATGCCAATGAACTGCAAATCTCCATTCAAGGTTTAATTTTTGTTTTTACATTTTTGCAAACCCAAGCAGATCCCTGCATTGGTATAGATACGGTCCTATTTATAACCATTGTAACATTTTATAATGTATTTTTCTATCATATTTTGTATGTGAGATGTAACATTAAATCACATTTTCAGAGATGAACAGTATGCCTTATTACAACAATTGAGATACAGTATCTAAGCATCTGATATTCCTATTTTTTCAGAATGAGATAATTCTGCAAGTGATAAAAAAATCCTAATCTGGTCATATGATTTGGTTTCATATTTGGTAGTATTTACTAGGGTGTTTGGATTATTATTGTTGCTTTGCCTCAGTGCCTTCTTATGTAAATTGTAAGCCATTAACCATTTCAGTTATATAATTTGATTAATCTTTTCTTGCCCATTGTACTAACAGTTGATGATTTCTATACATTAACCCATCAATAATTTTCTTTGTCTGCTTTGAATCTTTAAAACAGGATTCGGGTGATATTAAGTGTGTTTTACTGACTTTGAAATATGCTGGACTAAACTCTGTAATGAGAAGCAATATTAAAATTATAGTTTTAAAAAGAAACTAACTTGGTCGCTCTTTCTCTTGTGCTTCTACATGTGCCAGATCACTATACCTACTAATCTGATTCAGATCTGCTGTTGTTTAACCAGAAGATCTCTGTCAAAACTTTTTCTTACTCTTTAATTCACTATCAGCATTTAATCTCATTTACAGAATAAAGATTGATGTAAATTAAAGTTAAACACTGCACCCGACAGCTATTTTACACACCCTTTTCTAATTCAGTATTTGTATCTTTTTGTATCACAGCCATCTGTTATGCAATTTGGACAGGGAATTAAAGACACAGTTTACACCAGAAATACATGCACTAAACACATGCATGCAAACTGGTTGAAATGTGTAAAAGCAAAGAACGTTTTCAAAATGAACTCTTCAAGTTTGACCTTCAAAACAGTCAACGGGTACCGACATTTTTCGGGGACCGTCACTCTTCAAAATATCTTATGAGTTCAGCAGACAAAAAAGTCACAAAGGTTTTAATTAACGAGGGTGAATCAATAATGATAACATTTTATATTTAGGGTGTACTTTTCCTTCATTAGGCGAGTTGAAACCCACCAATGAAAGTTGCCAAGAGCAAAGAACTTGCAAAACAAGTATAACTCTGAATAACCTTCTAAAATCCTTTGTGTTTTAATTTTGGTAAACATTCACCCAATGTTTTAATGAGTCGCTGTTGTTCGTGTAATGGTCTGTGCTTGGCTGATAAAGCTAATAAGACTCCTGGTTCCCACAAGACCCTTTCAATCCACCCAAGAGTCCCACTGAGTTCTTTTCAATCTCCCGCCGAAGTCATAAAACAAATATGCTTGTATCCAAAGAAAGAGCCACAACGCTGAATCAGTCACCGTCACGGCCGAGGTAGATTTCGGCTTTAATGGCACGAAAACATGAACAATGTACGGCCAGAGAGAAAGTGAAATGGATGGAAAGAGGCAGATCAATTTACTCCCACAGAAAGCAAGCTGCTCATTAAACACCTCACATTTCGTGTTAAATGGTTCCTGTCTGTCCCAAATTACTAGCTGCTACGTAAGGAATCATTCCCTCGTTCCATTTTTGTCCTGTTCCCTCTCCATCCCCGACCAGCAATTAAAACCTCAATTTCCTGTCTTGTTCACCGTCCAATACCCCATCCAGCCTCTTTAACTCCAGCATAACTTACATTATGAATAACACATACTGTCCGATGTAATGGATTGTAGTGTAATGTGTAGAATGGACATTGGGTTTGGCTCAGGTCTAGAGATGGACTTGTGTGTACCGAGCAGACAGCAAACGAGAGAGACACAGTATCCTCTGTTGACTCACTCACACTATGACTCCCAGTGACCTTTATGACCTTTATACCCACAAACAAACTCAGAACTGGATGTACTACCCTACTAAATCAAAATAGAAGCTTTTGCTTCCTTCCTTCCTTCCTTTCCCGTCAATGTAGTGATTTATTGGGTAGCGATAGGCACACCAGAGATGGAAGAAGAGACGGACCACTCGTGGAAAATGATGTCATCATAAAGGAGGAACTCGCCAAATTCATTAACAAGAGCTCAGAGAGACTTTAATTTAACATATTTTCGTTTATTATTTAAAGGGTTGAAAAATCTCATTATTTCCCTTAAACACAAATATACTATTGCAACCTAACTGGAGGAATTCATAATTACATAATTACGACAAAATATATAATGAATCCTAAGACAAGCATACTTCATACTACTAATGGCAATAGTAAAACTGTGTAAATAAAGTATTTAATATGCTACTCTATCAAATAAATATACATGACTGCAACCTGAATATACTTTGATGCAGATATTACTTACAAAATAAGTGCAAAACCGGTTCAAATAGTTTTACAGACATATGCTTTGTGTAGGTTAGAGACTGCATACTTAATTCAGCCAAATATGACACTTTTGGTCTTTTCTCACACTCTCTTCACTCGCTTCATTTGAAACCTGAATGACTTTGTTACTTTGTTACTGAGGACACAGAAAAAGATATTTTGAAAAATGTTGGTAACTGGCACGGACTTACTTCTGTTATATTGACACAAAATAAGTGCCTGTGAATATTTCTTAAAATTATTATAAAGGTGAAAACTCATTAAGTTATAAAGGTTTTAAATGACAAGAGGGTGATTTAATGATGGCAAGTTTCGAATGTTCCTTAGCAGATCACACAAAATCTTACAAATTGTCAAACTGAAATAAATTTCCATGAAATTATGTAAGTGATTGGTACCAATATTAAACAGAGCTTTCAAAGTTGTATTACTTTTATTAACACTTAAGGCCATATTTAAGATTTTCATTATTGTGTCCTAATGTTGATAAACATTAAATTTGAAGAGTTCATTTCCAAAAAAAAAAGCTTTTTATTGTTATGTTTTATGGTATTTTATAATGGTATGTAGCTACATTTGTAACAATTTGAAAATAAATTCATAAATTGCACCCACATGTTTAGCTATATACTTTAGTATTTCAACGTCCAAAATATTAAGTCAATTCCTTGAGTGTTAGCTCTTGTGCAGGGGTCTTCTAGGAAACCAACCACGTTTAAACAATGACCACAAAGAAGACGCATCAAGCGTGAGGATATGGAGAGGGTGGGGAATGTCCTCCCAAAGGGCTCCGACAGAACAAATCTCCAGGAACCCTTCCTCTCCGCTCTATTAAAGAACCGTTTCCACAGACACTTCCATCTGTGTTTATGTAAGAGAGGAAGTCATCACTGTTTTCCTAGCTTGTGTAATTGTTCCTATTCATAGCCAAAGATCTGAGAATCAGTGGGAGATGGTGATGGCGTGGTGGACATAAAGGACACGGCAAGTTAAACAGGATGACACAACAGATGTCACGCCGCACCGAAGCCACGCAGTGGGTCTATGATATGTTGTGTAAGTAAAGATGTTGAAGATTTTAAATATTTTTTTCGGCCAAGGTCACGACCAGTTCAAGACACCACGTATTGCCCCAATAGAGCTGAACTTTTGGAATGCTTCTCGGCTCACCTGTATACCCCGGTCCTCTTTAGACTCCTTGTTAATGTCCCACTCCTCTTCCTCTCTTTCTGTGGGGTCTCCCGCCCTTCCGGAATGCTCTCCAGGGATGGGGCCGTGGTCTAGCTCGGTCTTGGCCCCCCCACTGGCTCCTCCAGTCAGGACACTGGCCAGACTGGTGGGAGAGGACAAGAAAATTTGGCAGGCCGAAATGGAGAACATTGAAAGGCAAGCCAAAATCCTAAAGCTGTGCCAGGACGGGGATCGACGAGAGCTAAGCCAAGAGACAACTTTGGGCCTTGCATTTTATTTTGTGTGTTGGATTTATAAGGTGTATGTGAATCTGTTATGAATGTCAGCCGGGCTTTGACAAAACAAACCTACATGATGTTCAAGTTACCAAGAATAGGTCATTCTCGAGCGCTTTAAAGCTTGTGTAGCTCAAGAGCCTGGAGAGAGTTTTTCATAACATCACAACATCGAGGTGCTGCTCTTGTCTTAAAAATAAACAGGTGACCCTGTTTTCAAATGTCATGCATGCCAATCGGTCATAAATCGTAAGATCTAATAATAGCCGAATTCGTTTGATATGTGTTGAAGTAAATCACAAACACCATCACTGGATTTCGTGCATGTACACACCCAAGAAACATGATGGCTTTGAAGTCTTCATCTGAAAGATTTCAGATCCCCGCTTGAACCCCCGTCCCTCCCATCTCCTCAAAAGTAGTCTAAGGAACAGAGGAACAGAGTCTCAGCACAGCTTTCACATCTCCATGGTTACGCATCCCCCTCAGGGGTCCTGGAGTTTTTTTGTGTAGACTCAGCATTGATGTTCTCAGCACAAAGTCTCAAAAATGAGATAAACGTGGCAATAAAATACAAGCGGGATGAAAAGATATTCGGAGGGATTCATTCATTATGACATCACGCTCATTTCCCAGCGTTCCTTGGGGTGCCGGTCTCTATTCTCCAGCTTTGAGTTCTCTGCAGCGCTGGCCTGTCTATAGGCGCCCTTGCACTGACTGTGAATGGTCTTTTTGTCGGGGAACAGTGAGGCATTTCTGCTCCCACAGAAAGCCCAGGGTAATTTAGTGTGGATGCCAGGAAGTCTGAGCTCACAGAATGACAACAATGGCAAACGTTATTGCTCCACCTCAAGGGGTGGATGAGAAAGGGAAAGAAAAAAAATGATAGAATTCTGGTTTAACCTCCTCCCACAATGTGAATTCCTCTTAAATCTCATGCATGCCAGGGTAAGACAATCTTTATATGGGCTAAACAACCAGTTGTGCTTTCAAGAATGCATTGCAGGACATTGTTGGGCCACATGGTTGAGTATGACATCAAGAAAGGAAGTTTCAGCAAGGGAAACATTTTCTTTTCAGACTTTGGTTCTAGGCTGTCATCTAGTGGGAAAGCATTGTTAATACAATTAAGTTATTTGCTATCATCTAAAAATAAAACATTAAAACAAAACTACAAGGAAGAACTGGGTTTAAAATATTGCAAATATTATTTTATTTATTTACTATACTTATTTTCTATTTATTTTCAAATGTTCAGTTTTTTACTTAACCTCTCCCATGACTGTTTTGTACTATCTGAAAATGATCTAAACTCTTCTTTTGTTATCCTTTTCCAAAAAATCCTATTGGAGTCATATAAGAAATTTGAACTGGATTCTAATTAGAATTTCTATCATATTTTGGAATAATTATTAGAGAGAGAGAGAGAGAGAGATTCTTAGAGAGAGAGATAGAGAGACAGACAGAGAGAGAGAGAAAGGGAGAGAGAGAGACAGACAGATTCTTAGAGAGAGAGAGAGAGAGAGAGAGGCAGAGAGAGAGAGAGGCAGAGAGAGAGAAACAGAGAGAGGGAGAGAGAGAAACAGAGAGAGAGAGAGAGAGAGAGAGAGAGACATACATTTCCCACAGGATTTAAAGAATAAAATAGGATCATTTAGGATAAATTATATTTCTATATTTCTAAAATGTTTTTTAACAAGTGTAAGATTAACATTTTACATTTGATCTGATGTTAAAAATAAATTAACTTTATCAACCAGCGGTTTTGAAACTGTATGTTTAAAAAATAATCATCAGACTTAAAACAATTATAAAGATAAACAAATAAACACAAATACTACAAAAGTGTGAATGTTGTGTTGTCAAGCAGAGGACAGAAATCTTGCGAAACCACGCGGTCGCAAACTGTCGTAAAAACACCCAATTTAGAAGTTTCCCTCTCATCAAAACTAGCTTCGTTTTTCAACAGTTCGATATCAGCGCTGCTGTGTCACAATCTCTCACATCTAAACGAGTTTCACACGTGTTTATTCAACTCTACACCAATCTCGATCCTAACTTTACGGCAGAGTTACGTCAGCGGTGTCCTTTCGCTTTACGGCACAGCGGCATGTGGAGGTCAAAGATGGCAGCAGCGACCAGTGACGTTAACTGAAAGACTTTGATATTAACATTTAAAGACGTGAACGAGGCTCAGAGTCACTCAGGGCACTTAATAAACATTTAAAGAAGCTTTCCTACACAAGGATAAAAATGGATAACAATGCACCTGGATCTGGAGGATTTAAAGGGGGTTTGGGAAGTCTTTTTGGTGGAGGAGGCCCTGAATATTCCAACACTGAGCTCTCAGGAGTACCATGTAAGTTATCCCTTCAGATTAAAACATGATTTTCTCATCAATCAATTAATCTGACTTGTTTTATTCTGATCATAGTGACTGGGATGAGTCCTCTGTCTCCATACCTCAATGTTGATCCTAGATACCTCATACAGGTGAGTTTCTCTATACTTGTTATTCATTAAGACAAGTGATGGCTTCTCAATGTTGACCATGTTTCTGATCAATCTCTGATCAAAATGTTTGATCAGAGATACACATGTGACCTCTTGTCCCTTGAATGCTTGACAGCATTTCTATCCGGCAACATCAATCAAAGATCTGCAGTTTCATTTATATGCAAGATATGTGTAGGTGAAGGTGTTCATTTAACCCATCCAGTAAGTGAACACACACACACACTGTGAACACACACCCGGTGCCTTGCTCGAGGGACTCACCTCAGTCTTGGTATCCCGCTGGTTCTGAGTCTCGAACCTTCGGATCACGAGTCCGAGACCCGAACCACCAGGCCATGCTCGCTTGATAAAGATACTGTTTACCCATCTAGGATGTATCTCTTATGTCGTATGCACCCCCTGATGTTTGTGATTTATTAAAGATGTTCAACAGTTCTTTTTAAAATGTTTGGCAGGTGATTTCGGGTGCCAGTCTTTCGCATACATCTTACCGCGGGAGTGTCCAACCTTTTGTTAAGCGAGGGCTTCATAAGGAGATGAAATCATCCGGGCTACTATTAGAAAATCGAACATCTTTGTAACCGTAATATACATCATACCTAAGTGTAAATAACAACTTTACTGGGGCAGTCGTGGCTTGGTTGGTTCGAGCGTTGGACTCGTGATCTCAAGGTCGCTGGTTCGATACTCGGTACTCTGCGGGGATACAGCGACTGAGGTGAGTCCCTTGGAAAGCCACTCAGTATTCCCACCTGCCCTGAGTGCTTGTTCGCTCACTTACTGTGTGTGTACACTGGGATGGGTTCAAATCCAGAGCACAAATATGTTACGTCACTTCACACTACAGGCCAAATTGTATTTTAATAATTGGAAGAACTTCAGTCAGGCTGGTCATATTGTCCACAAGTACTACACTTTTATAATGTTGAATTCGCGTATGCAGAATATCTACTTAAATGTTTTCATTTAGTAAGTCAAACAGGAAAAATATGGTGCCTTTGTAATTTGGCCCCCCATTATACTCTTATTGTTGAGCCCTGTGCATGGCGGGCACCTCAAAAATATCATACAGCTACCAGGTGCTCGCGGGCACCACGTTGGAGACTCCTGTAGACTTACTGTATGTTCAGACCGCCGCCGGTTAGAGCTTCATGAGACGGCCTGGAGAAGAAAGACTTGTTGAAGATAGGATGCCCGGTCTTTTAAATTTGATTTTAAGGGTCCACAAACCAAATGTATATTGATCGTGCAGACTAAATATAATGAAGAGGTTTAGTTATGCTCATGAATTAAAATATTGAATTGCTTGCTCTGTCGAGAGTAAATGCACATTAAAAACTCATGATTTAAGACGCCTTGATTCACAAATTATTCTTAACAGTCTGCCAAATGAATACATTTAAAGGTAAATTAAATTTAAACTAATGTGGTCGAAACCAAGTTTTACCTGACTATTGTCTGGACTCCTGAAGCAAGACACTTCTCATTTTTGTTGTCGCTGAAGCGCTTCATAGCTCATAACCATAAAGTTGAACTGATTTTGATTTTCCTTGATGCTCATGCTGTCCAAAACACCAAGGACTTCTGGCCAAGGACATCTTGACGCTCTCCAGGAGCCCTCTGAATACACGGTTACAGGCGTACTTGTGCTGTCTGGGGGTCAAGACAGCGGCTATGTAGGCACAACTGTTTTACCTTATCTGTAATTTAACTGTGCTCTTTTTACTCCTCAAGGACTCGGAGGAGTTCATCTTGCCAACTGGGGCAAATAAAACTCGAGGGCGCTTTGAGCTGGCCTTTTTTACCATTGGGGGAAGCTGTATAACAGGTGAGGCCTGTCTGTCTATGCTGCTTGTCATTATTGTGACATCCTCAAAATACTTACCTTAACTTAAATTTTTAAAGGTGCTGCTTTTGGCACATTTAATGGGCTTCGTATGGGTCTGAAGGAAACGCGAGACATGTCGTGGTCAAAACCTAGAAATGTACAGTAAGTTCTTTCTTTCTATACTTTTAAAATATTGTTAAATTTACAGTATAGCTATTACAATACAAAGCAACTGAAACATACATTTACTTTCACACTTATAGTTCACCCAAAATAAAAAAAGAGTATTTCCTTCTTTGCTCATGTCATTTCATACCTTTCTTTCTTCTCCAAAACACGAAAGGAGATATTTTGAATAATGTTTATAACCAAACAATGGCTTTACCTATTCACAAAACCAAGTCAATGGGTGATACCATTGTGCAGATACCAACATTATTCAACATTATCTTGTTCTTGTGTTTTGCACACAGGTTTGAATTGAAAAATGATAGAATTTTACTTTTAAGGTTAACTGTCCTTTTCTGAGAATATTACTAACCATGCTTTAACAAACATTATTAATATGCCATCAGGATTTTGAACATGGTCACACGACAGGGGGCGTCTTGGGCCAACACACTAGGATCTGTTGGTAAGAAGTTTATTTCTTTGGTCATCTCGTGTGTATTATATCACAACCATGAAAATCATGCCCTTAAATGATTTGTGTTCTTTAGCTCTTTTATATAGTGTGTTTGGTGTAGCCATTGAGAAGGCTAGAGGTGCCGAAGATGACCTGAACACAATGGCGGCTGGAACTTTAACAGGGCTTCTTTATAAATCCACAAGTGAGTCAAAGCCACCATGACTAAAATGACAAGAATAGTGTCCGTTTTTTTATCAACCATATTTTTTGTGTACAGGTGGACTCAAAGGAGCAGCCAGAGGAGGACTTGTTGGTTTGGCCATGTCAGGACTGTACGCGCTCTACAACAACTGGGATCACTTGAAGGGTACTTCACCTTCACGTTACTGAGCATGATTGAATGCTCAGATCATGGACTTATTTTGACTCTGATCCCAATTTTTATTCCAATTTAAACTTTTGGAGAAGCACCAGTTTCCTAGGAGGTAACCCCTGTAGGTAATCCCTGAACAGGCTTCTTCAGGAGTTTATTACGTATATTTAATTTGCGAGTCATACGTTCCTACGGATTTATTGTCGTTAATGCATCATATGCTCATCTAAGATGGGTGAGGCACGCTCTGTTCTTTCATAAAGCTTCATCTGTTCTCATTGTGCACTGTTGGTGGAAATGTATAGTGTCAGTGCTGACTGGTTCTAAACTTTGTCATTTGTTTGTCCCACATTGGCTTTGCCACAATCTTAAATAAATGCAACTGTTGGAGAGTTTAGTGGAGCTTTAAGCGGTGTCTTTGCTGCTTGTGTGCGAATAATCAATGCCAACCAATGATTGACTTAAAAATGAGTTGTAATGAAAATGTACAATTAAAACTTTAATGTGGTCATTTTTAATGGGCATATTTGGAAGCAGAAAACCTGCATTTGGGCAGTTATATCATGCAACATATAGAAGACTAAAAAATGACAAGATACTTCAAAAAGTTTTGTTACCTTTTAATATATTGTTATACACATACAGAATATAAGCACATGTGTATTTCCCAACCAGAACAACTACTATAATCCTATTTATTATGTATTCATTAAGTCAATAATAATGTTCTCTTGACTTCCAAGATTTGTTTGACAAAGTTTTTTAGGTTTTAAATGGCAGATTTTGTACAAATTTGAAAACCGTCCTACTCTGTGAAAACCATAGAAGGTGTAACATATGAGCTATTTCCTATCCCTGATGCTGACCATCACAGCACCTTACAGACAGAACAATGTGCATGCCAGTCCTACCAGAAAAAATGAGCTGATGAATGTGACTCACAATAGCCAGGATTTGCGGCTTTCTGAACACAATGTGATCTGTGATATGAAAGCAGTTGATGTAGGACAGTAAAGCCCAAAAGAATCTCACATGCATAGATGAGAAACAACCTTATCATTTCTTTTCTGCACCAGCACTTCAAGGAAGTGACAAATCAGTGCATGAAGAAGTCTCTGATCCGTGTGGCCTCTATCCATGGGATGTAGGCTGCGGTGCGGGTAAAGACGCTGGGCTTGTTCTCCACCGTACAGCCGATTGGCCCGAAGCTAACTATGCCGTGAACTTCCCAAGGGTCTTGTCCCACCTGACACAACAGAGGACCACCAGAATCACCCTGGAGGAATGAGAGTCACACGGAGGAAAATTAAAAACTATGATGGAATTTGATGTTGAAGATGATAAATAAAATATTTTTACCTGGCAGGCGGCTGAGGTTCCTTCTGTGTCTCTAAAGCCGGCACAGATCATAGAGTCTCTCACGCGGTCACCCCAGAATTTCTTCTGTTTGCATGTCATGTAGTCGATGATGGGGAGTCGAGCTTGATTCAGTGTCTCTGCGAGCGACACGTTTTCCTTTCCACCTAAGATTCATCAAGGAAAGCTTTTGTATCAGTGGAAGGAACATATTAAATTAATGCTTTGTTTTTGATTCAGGGGTTCATAATGAACCAGTAATATATGTTTCTAGACCTTCTATGAATTCTAAATATTACTGTACTTAATATTTCTAAAACAGCCGAATTAAAGAATATTTATGTAATATTTGTATGTCAATTTACCTTCAAAAAAAGTAAATTTCAAAGCTTTAAAATTACTTAAATAAACATACTTTGCAAAAATTTGAAAAACCTGATTTCCTTAATATTTCTATAAGATTTCACCTAAAATATTACGTGTATATTAAAAATATATTTGTAAAGTTTTAACAATTATTTATAAATTTTAGAGGAATGAACTCTTGTATTTTAATCATTCTTTAATATTTTGCACTGAAATTTTATATTAAGTTCAAACAACTGTTTATTTCTGTGATATTAACTAAGCCTTATAAATTATTTTTTTGTTATCCATATTATCCAACTGCTTAACCAGGCAATACTTTACCTCTTGTATCCCCCCAGCCAGTTACCCAGCAGTAGTGTCCTGGTTTGAGTTTGGTCTGCTTGCGCGGCAGGCAGGCGTATCGGATGAAGTTAGTGGTCTGGATGTCCGTGGCGGCTTTGACCAATGCGATGTCATAGTCTAGCTCACTATGAGCCGGGTAACGGAAGCGCTCGTGTCTGTAGATCCTCTTGACGGGAAAAATACGCTCAGCCGACTCTGATCTCTTTAACTGGTGCTTACCCAAAACTATACGCCAGTTGTTAGGGTCCTCTGCTTTCCCCCTGGATGCCAAAACACAGAAGTCAACATTTCCCTGTTAAATCTTTTTTTATTTTTCTATTAGGCCTTACTTTTGGAAGCAGTGTGCCGCAGTAAGAATCCAGTTCTTGTGGATCAGGGTCCCTCCGCACACATGTACATAATGTTTGCTTCCCCTAGGACGAACCTTTAGAAAATAGATATAAAGATAAATGTTTGCGTTGATAAAATTCATCCGTATGTCATTACCAGAGACATTTACCTGCAGTGAAACTTGCCATGGCCAGGAGTGAGGTCTGGCCTCATTGCCGGACACGATACGTTCGACAGTGTTTGGTTTGAAATGAGCCAGACCACAGTCTTTCGGCCAGTCTAAAGACAGAACCAAAGTAAAATCCAGATGTCAAGACTGTACTCTTCTAAACCACTACACATTTGTAATGAAGCTCCTCATGTACATTATTTTTGAGGAATAAAGTCAGAAAACAAGAGCAATGATTTAAAAATCAAAAATGGAAATGCCTTTTTTCACTTGAAAACCTGACTTTCGTTCTATTTCTCACCAAGATGAAGGAAATTGTGCTGTTGAAGGCGACTGGGGCTGAATGCATGTATGGATGCCCTGTCCAGTGCCAGGCCCAGCTGTATTACCATTAGTAGAAAAAATGGATTCCTTACCGCCATGATCTTCCAGTAACTCTGTTGCACTTTGGAGATTATCCATTTATACTGTGCTTAGTATATGGGCCATTCTTTGTCCTGTTCACACCCTGTCATTGGGACAAAGCATTCTGACAATACCCCAACCTGACCTGGATTTTTCTGGTGGGGTAGCTGAGGGTTTTCAGAACAAGCTGGCTATAGGGGATCATGGGAGTCCTATCAGCACTTTCCGTCACTTTCTAATGTGCAAAACAACTCGCCCTGAATGGATCACCTGTAGCCTTCTCATGGTCACGTTATCCCTACATCCAACCCGTTGTTAGATGACCTTCACATGACCCTCAGTTGCCTTCCTAAACCTGGTGAACCCTTAAAAATAGTTAATGTGATCATGATTTGACATTGTGTATTCGTTTAATCACAATTTAGTAGAACTTTACAAATCGTTAACATATTTGATATAATCTCCCAGATATGACTTCTTTATATAACATTACTGTTATTTGTCTGTGAGGTCACAAGAAATCAAAACAATAAGAGAATATTCTTTAACAAATGTGAATGTATATAGATCTTAACTAATATGGAAAAAAAAACTTTATTGGCTATAGTACAAATATCATAGTTACTATAGTCATCACCTATACCGTAGTAAAACCATTGTTAATTTTTGTAAGGGTTTACTTAATTAATTTACTTTCCGAAGTTATTTATCATTTATTATTAATTTTGTAATTAGGCATCAAAGTGACTTATTTTCATATGAAGTATTGCTACAATAAAACAAATGTAATCACTTTTATAATCACGATAAACCCATAATATGTCGCCATGCTGACAAAAAGCAGGCATATATAAGTTCCAATCCAATCTGATGGCAAAATATCCTGGCTGTTTTTAAATTGTTCGGTTATGACTAAGTTGCTAATGCATGTTGTTTTGATTTAAACTGGCACAGTTGCCAGCAGAGGGCATACAAACCAGTATGAGAGATGCTGGCAAAGGGACATTTTATGGAGTTAAGCAACACATCTGCTCATTTATTGAGACATACATTTTATTATGTAATTTCCATCTTACCATGCTCACACACACCATAAACTGAGTTTTTGTTTTTGTCTTTAACTGTCCAGTCCACCTGAACACAGTTCACAAAGTTTACAGTAGCTGGGCTTTTCTCTATGCTTTCGTGAACAAAGAAATGGCTGTCTCTCATCATATGACCTATGGCTTTTCCATACACATGTCTCACACGCTTCTATTTACCAACCTCTTTAATGTTAACCCAGTTTCAAGACATTCAGTAATTGCAAAATTCAAACATATTAATATTGTTAAATATTTATTTTTGCTGTAGAGAGCCTTTATAAAGCTTGTTGGTCCTGAAATGTTATGTTATGTTAACTCACAATGTTCTGGTCAAAAAGGAAAGGAAATCCACTTTGGCGAAGATTAACAACACAATGTATGCAGCACATACTGTTCATTTGGTCTGAAAATGACTTACAACTACAGTATTATAACAAAAAAACAAACGGACAGACGCTCAATTATAACCTTTCACGAAAAACCATTCTTCGTAAGATACAGTTGCGAATAGCATACAACAGAAACATAGTAAAAATAAAGAGTGTGATGTATATACGATGCAGTTAAATTTGATACACTTTATAATGCACAAACATTGCAATATTAAGTTACAAAAATAAAGTTGAATTGAAAATGTACCTTAATTAATACACACATTTAATATAATGCTTGCTCATTTTATGGTTCCAAAATACAACCCGATTGAATTTTATTATCTGTGTTTTTGTTTTTAATTGAGATTGTCCCTGAGCTTCAGACCAGTATGGGGATTAACTTTAGTTTTGTTTTGTCGCACAGAAGAACAGAACCACCGACCTTGAGTCTATATTTGTTAATCATGGTCTGATAGGTCTGATAAGAATCCAGCTTTAGACACCCTCAAACCTCCACAATTCATATTTTTAGCTCCGTCTATTGATTTTGGCTTTGAGGCCACGCTGACCCACCTGACAAAATCGTTCCAGGACCCATCTGGCTTTGCTGCTGGAGGAGGATGATCGGTTTTAAATCAACACCAACGAGGATAACCTGATTATTAAATTATTATATACACCAATATAGAAAATATGTTAAAAAAACCTTTCTAATATAGCTGTATTGTCATATTAATATCCACAAGAGGCTGAACAAAAATTTGAGTCTTTGAGATCAAAATGAAGAGATCTTGATTGCTATTAAAGGGATACTTACATTTACATTTATTCATTTGGCAGACGCTTTTATCCAAAGCGACTACAAGTATTATGCAGTTGTCAATCATCACTGCAGAGTAAACAGGGGTAAGTTGACTTGCTCAAGGGCACTTCAGTCATTGTCTGCTTGCACTGGGATTCGAACCCGCAACCTTCCGCTTAATCAAACTCTCTAACCACCAGACCACGACTTCATTCCCCTCCCAAAAAAATTGTCTTCACTAACTCCCCACTTTCTTTTCTGTACAGAATACAAAGAAGATACTTTGAAGAATGTCGGTTTCCCGAATAACGACTGGACACTACTGGTTTTGTGTCCGTAGTATGACAGAGAATGTGTGACTTCGATGTTCGGTCACCACACACCCCCATCCACCAAGTGTAAGTAAATGATAACTGAATTGTCATTTAAAAGTAAGGCCTTAAAGTTTGATGTACCTCACCACCACTTCCAGGTCCATCAGTTGTCATAGGCAAACAGTACAAATACCAATATACACCTACTGTGTGGTGTAAAACTACTATCCATGTCTTTATCTCCTTTTCTTAAATAATAGAATATTCTTTTTTTTTTATTAAAATATTCTAAGGGTTCCATGAGCTTACAGACAGTAGTATAGTTTACACGGTAAGATTATAAAATGGGTGATATGAATAAACAGCATATAAATGACCCGGCCTCACTTAAAATAAATAGAGGCTTGGACCTAGGAATGGTTCTCTCAACCTAATAAGCGGACGGACTAACTAGATCTCAGATCTCCCTCTAGGGAGCCCTTTGGGCTTTCATTATATTAGAATAGACCTGCAGTAAAAGGTCGTTCCTCATTCTGTTTTTTACCTCCTAGACAGGAGGACAATATCTGACAAACATATTGTAAAACAAGTGACCAACCACAGTCTGTTTTGATTATCCAAAGTTGCCTACACCACAAGATAGACCAACTCCAAAAACAAACACACTTAAACAGATTTTCTGTCGGCTCAAACAGCAAACCACATTGACAGTTTCAGACTTTTTTCAGAATTTAATGTTTTAGAGATTCGGTTTACTTGCTTTTTAAATGCCACAAACCAGTCTCGTTCAACTCAGGACCACCATCAAGTGAAACGTTTCTTTCTGATTGCAACTTGTGGTTCTGGACATCTCTCACCATTTTTTATGCCATCTGCATCATACATCCCGGTGGTCATACTATGTAGTGCTTAGACTACTTTTAGGTTATTTAAAAAAGGCTAACATTCAGCAATTATCACATTGGTATATTTTGCCCTAGAAAATAATTTAGTAAGAGTAAGACACAAGGCCACAACACAGTCTGTAAACTTTAAAGTTAGCTTTAAGCAACCCGCCTCAGTCTCCAACAGTACTAGGGTTAGAGCAACATGCCGAACTGCGCAGTGACCTTATGATCCCTTCGCTCTTCTTGCGTTGTCTTTGCTGGAGTTCCAGGCTACTGACAGTATCTGCAGAGTCTTCCCTTTGAGCAGCTGCGGCCGCTGCCGTTTCTTTGATCTGAATCTCCAAATGTTTCTGGATTGCCAGGCCAAGCTCTTCAGGGTCCACGGACGCACCATATACCTCCCATGTCATACCCTCAGCATCCCATTCCACCTCCTTCACAGGTGTCCTCTGACACGTCCGCTCCAAAATCAGAGATGTGTCTGAGGTAGGATCTGCCCTTAAATTAATTTCAGGAAACACGTGAGAGGAAATGATGGAGTTGGAGGACAAGGTCTGTACGCCAATGTCTCTGAGCTCATGGTTTGAGGTCATGGTGGTGGCATCTTTCCCTACCTTGTTGAGACCGTTCTGGTCTATCCGGTCAATTCTAAGGCAAGATGAGTTCTGTCCTCTAAATTCGGATCTGCAGCAGTGGCCGGAGCTTCGGCTGTCCAGTCTGGTCTCGCTGACTGAGGATACAAGCGGCGGAAATCCGAGCAACCCGGAATGATGCATTGACCTTTGACCCGGACAAGGACTTCCCGCGCAAGCTGGCCGTGAAATCAAATGTCCAGGACAGGGAAAAACACTGCAAGCGTTTCTCAGACAGCCCGCGTTCATCACGTGTCCAGCACAGGCAGATCTGTGGCAAGACGATAAATGTTGACTTTCACAGTTACTCTGAGCATGATCCACTGTATTTGTGAAGCTATTGCTTACAGAAGAAGAACTAATTCGACAAGTCATTCTGCAACAACTGCATTCTGTCAAATTCTCTGCAGGTCTGCAACATCCACAGCATCCTTCTCTGTTCACCAGACCCTTTACCCTATTGGTGGCAGGGGAGCACGGTGCTCTGCCATGAGTCTGATTTTGTCCCAAAAGGAAATCTTGAGATGGAGACCTTCTAGGTGAACCCTCCGTGATGCTCCATGGTCGAGCAGTTCCTCCATGCCAGATTACAGACTGGGCGGTGTTGTTTCTAAACATACTTCCCGTTTCATAGTTGCACAATGTCACAGGGACAGTTGTCGGGCCGCCAAGACTAGCGGGACGTACGGTGCAGGTGTTGCTGATACTCTTCCGTAAATGCTCGCGGCACCATGGCACCTCTGTGTGATGAGTAGATTCATGCATCATTTCTGTCGAGCTTTTGGATAAAGATATCATTGGCAGTTTGTGGTCTTCCAACATTCCAGCATCTACAGATCCAAGACTAATGCTTGGGAGGTGGAAGTCAGATGTTAGCCGTTTTCCTTTCTCCATTGTGAAGGATCTACAAAAGGAGACAAACAGAGAGGTATAAAAGTGCACATTAATGTTTAAATCATATGAATGCATGTGTTTTCACTTTCAACGCTTTAATACGTCTCATACTATCAAGTTCATTAATTAATGCTGGACTTGCATGAACCGTAAATCTTGTTTCCGGTGTAAAGCTGGAGTTTCTAGTCATTAAAGGTGGTTGCTGGCTGTTAACCTTGTGAAATCCGACAACAAGCCAACACAGCGATGGTGATCTGCGTGGTTGAGCACCATCGACATTTTGGTTTGCATATCTACTTTATTTATAGTTCTTGAAAGACAAGAATGTTTTAATTCTTACACATGATGCCCATACTGAGAGACACATGAACAGTTATTTCTCCCTTGAGTAAATGATCAGGTTGTAAAAGATTAAACACGACTTTAATTTAAAGATCATTAGCTACAAAAAAGACCTGACAGCTTTATCTCACCGCACAATTAACCACACAATCCAGATTTAAACTTTACATTTTCGCCACATTAGCCCTGGCTAAGAAAAATGTTTTAAGAATTTCCATTACATTATAAAAAAGTTATTTGATCGACAACAATATCAACGCATAAATAACTTTAAAAGGTTGATAAATTCTGTGAATGTAGAAAAATTGGTAAGCAAGCTGGGGTATGCCATATTGTAAAACGGCTTTGCATGATTACTTGTTGAGTATACGAAAGTCTTTTACCATCTTCAAGTCAGTCTTTTATCAGAAAACACGCCGGGAGAGGAAATGTGCGGCAGGCCCGTTCATGTTTACATTGCACTTCAGACACCCCAGCAGATTTTTTGGGAGATAGTTCTGGGACTACTGCTGGTCTGTTACTCCCTACTGTCAGAAAACACATACTGCTGACACCATATAACTCCACATTCACCCTAGTGAACTCTGTGCTCTCATGTGTGGCATTCGTTCTGTTCACACATTAATATCGTACATCACAAATCTAGCATTTACTGTAGTTGTTTTTTCTATATACAGTAGCTGCAACTTTCCTGCGTCATCCCTGTTTGGATGTGAATCTGAAACCATTGTGTTATCAGCCCACATCCCTGACCATGCATTTAGTCTCTATATTATATTAAAAACATGAACACAGTTTAGAACATATACCAAACCTACAATCTACAACTCTTTAACAATTGTATAACTTTAATTTCAGCTTTTGAAATGTATAAAACGACATTTCAATCAGGTTTGCATTGAAATGTAGTCTTCAGAACTGCCGATTTCAGTTTATGTTTGGAAAGTTGTCTTTCACCTCCATAACATTTTATTTTAAAGAATTTTGGTAACCTATTGGTCCACATTGACTATCATTAATGGACACAAAACCGTGGGCATTCCTCGAAATATCTTAAAATGTATAAAAATTGAATAAAAAAATACAGCAGCTAAAAAACCCATGACTTAAAGGTCCGCATCATTCCTGACCCGAATGACCTTCTCATGCAGAACACAAAAGAAGATACTTTGAAGAATATCGGTAACAAGTTGGTCCTTATGGACCATTGTGTGGACACAAAAACACAGATGTATATCTCAATATCTTCTTTTGTGTAATACAGGTTAATGTGGTGTACAATTATTTTTTTAATTGACATGGATGTGAACATATGATTTATAAAAAAAATCTATTTAAAATACATTTACTCATGTATTCAAAAAATGTAACTTTTAACTCTGTATTACTAGAAAAGGAGAGGTGTTTTTGATTTCATAACTTTCCATACAGACTTTGTAATGCTCTTGAAAATAACCTTTGCCAATTGACCCAAACTCCAGCACTAGACACAATAACAGATGTTGTCTCTACCCGGCCATCATGGGAAAACATGACACTTCCCACTGCATCTAAAAATAACAGATCAGGTCCACCAGTAACCCATTACAAACCACAGCCTAACCCCCACCTCTAGAGACAACATTACACCTGCGCATACACACATACATGCTCATAGGAACACAATCCAAATGACATCACATACCACACGAAATAATATAAATCCATCTCACCGTTAGCAATAATACATTGTTCATTTAGGCCTTTCCCAGTTTGACAGTCTTACTCAACAACCCAATATTCCACGCAGCTTGCTGCACACTGACAGCTGCGACCACCCTCAAGACCACAGGTAGGGCACCAAGCCTCACACATGCAGACGTACATACCTCCCACTTCCTCTTCTCTCCTCCTTCCCCGCAGCCCAGACAGCTTCTCTCCTCTCCTCCACTCTCTCGCTCTGGTCCATGTGAACAGAACCAAGTGGGAGTGCTGTGGGATTATCAGCTGCTGCCATCTGATTACACACCACACGCTCCGATTCAGAGTAAAATCCACGATGGAAGGGGGAGGAGGTGCGAAGAGACAGACTAAGACTGAGGGAAGTCAAGGAAGGTTGTGTGCCTGATACGGTGTGTGTGTGGTGTTTATTGAAACAGAAATCAGCATCACGAAATCAGACATCCTTTCCGATTAACATGCACAAGCAGTTACTCTGTCTGCCTTTTTACATACGCACACAATCATGTCACACACTCATAGCCCCTGCCTCTTACTCATCCCATCTCAACCGGTCTGTCTTCCCGTTGCTATGGAAACAGCCATGCTCAATAGGAGCACGCTGAATTTTCATTTGCCTTTTTTAAGTTGTCATGGGAACAATGAAAACAGCCTCTTTGATGTTTCGTGGATGCTGGGAAACCATCATGATATGTCTCTGATTGTCAGAGCCATTCATTTGATTCACACGTCCCAGATTATTGCAACACATGCACCTGCAAACTGGGTTTATCTGTTTTATTCCCATATAACAGCAACGTCTTATTACAAAAATAAAAAAGGTTTACATTATAGGATAGATACAACTAGCACAAATGCAAGTATATAACACAAGACATATATAACATCATTATGCTGTACTTTAAAACACTGGGAAAAAAACAGTTAAATCATCAGATGATAATGTATAGTTTAAAGGTTCATGCCATTACAAACCTGAATTACTTTCTTTCCCCCAGAACAGAAAGAAGTTATTTTGAAGAATGTCAACCAATTAACTGTCTTTGACTTCCGTTCTATGCACTCTGATAACAACAAATGTTTTAATTGACATGTTTTATTAGAATGCAACAGCAAGATGAAAATTATACAAAATTAAACAACTAAAAATAAAACATGTAAAATAAAAACTTGATGCATTCACTGGATACTGTAAAAATACGTGACGCATCTAAGTAGATCACACAGAAATGAACAGTTGTATAAACTTAATAAAAGCATTAGGTCGATTTTTTCAGTTTCAAAAATCCAACAATTAATTAAATTACACTTTTCTATTTTATGTAATGAAAAAAATAAGTTAACAAATATATTTGAAATGTACACCTCATATTTTGGGTGAATTGCAATAGTAATTTATTAGGGGGATCAGATTAACTTTTTACTTCCATATATACAAAATGTCACATGTACACTTTTATAAATCCAAAACACAGTATTGACTTTTAAAGTGTATGAATAAGTTAGTTGTTCGAGTGAGAAAAGACCTGTGTCTTTATAGATATGTTTGTAACCCGTTGCAGTAACAACGTGTTGTTGATATAATAACACAGAAACTGTTTGTTGTCACTTTGAATCTGATGTGTCAGGCAGGGGCCTTATAAAGTGTTTAAGTGTTTGATGAAACAGGCTTTGCGTCTTCATTTTATACCCAGCACAACTCCTTAGAATAAACATAACCCATGTAGTATATGTACCTATAAAAAGAAACCTCGAAGACCAAAAGTAAAAATTCCAGAAATATCTCTCATATATACTATATGTATACTAATATTTCTCATATAAATATCTCTAATATATACCCTCTTTTGTGATTTACAGAAGAAAGAAAGTCAAACGGGTTTAAAATGACAATAGGTTGAGTAAACGATGACAAAATATTTTTTATTTAAACTGTGATTTGTTATTCTAGTCTATATAATGAATTATATCATTCCATGTCATATCAAATTGTATTGTATTTTATTTCTAAACACAAACATCTAAACTCTTCTGTTTTTAAAGGTATTGTGAGAACAGCAGATGTGTTTCCTGATTTCAGCACCAGATAAACTTCCTCTCATGTCCACAAGTTATTCATTAACCGAAGGCTGCAGGTTAACTAAACTGAACTGAAAACCACGAAAGCGTTTTATTTTAATAAAGAATCTTAACAGAGCTTTTATAAAAATACACTTCACTATTGGTGCAAAATGATGGTTATGTAGTCTAAGGAACCCTTTTCACCGACAGATCTTTTAATTGACAGATGGTGCTTGTACCAAGGTCATGGGTTTGATTCTCAAGCCAAGCATGTACAGTAACATAAAAACACAAGGCCTTCGCATTCTGTAAGTGAATAAAAGCGCGTGCGAAATGCATAAATGTGAACATTGCTGTCTTTCATTCCCGGCTGTTCTTGCTTCCACAAATTGGTTTCATCGGATATTCATTTAACTTGTGAACGGCTTGTGAATCTTCACAATTTAAATACATGCCGCATGCCCAGACTCGATGTTTGTTTGGTAATGAACCCTGCAGGTGTCTGAGCACATATCAAGTTCTTTACTTGGTGTTGATTAACTAACCTGGGAAGCCTTGGGGGACGTGTAGTGACCCACACTTAATCCAAAGCTTATTCCCAATGGGACTTTAGAGAGCCAGTGAGGCGACATACTGGCAAAACAATGATTTATGATTCTCATGAACACTAAAAAGAAAAGTATCAGGATTTAAACAGTGACTTAGGCCGTCTATGGCTGGTGAGTAAAATATCCTTACAAACAAAAAGCAATTACGTTCTTGCTCACTTATTTCATGCAGCATGTTTACTTTGTTCTGCCGGATGTAAATATTTGAATAGAGTTGTGTCATTTCATGTGACTTGAATTGTGTCAGACAGAGGAAAAGTGAGAATTCTTTAAACTCATGTGACGTGTGTCATAACACTGTAGAGCAGATGGTTGTGTCCGTGTAATGCGTGAGCGTTAAAATGATGGTTCGCCCAAATGTGAAAATTCTCATTTCAAACCGGTATGGTTTTCTTTTATCCACAGAACCCGAAAGAAAATAGTTTGAAGAATGTTGGTGAATGGCACCCATTCACTTCATGGTTTTCAATACAATCGATTTGCAACATTCTTCATTTATCTTTTCGTGTTTAAAGTCTTTTAAGTCTTTGAGATGCAAAGAGGGGTGAACTATCACTTTTACTATCGCTCAGTTTGAGAATAAGAGATTATACCATTATTCGATCTTATACATATTTCTAATTGTTATTATACAGTTGTAGAAGTCAAACTTTAACGATTTTGTTTACTTCGTTTGTATATTTTCATAATTAATATCTTTATTACATAATGTTTCGACTATGTTTGTCCAACGGTTCACTGTGTGTACTGATTATATGTGCATATTGCACACTGTCTTATGTTAAAGTCTGTACTATATGTTACATGTTTTATGTTAACTGTTCTGCAATTATTATGGAGCAAGCTCTCAAGAATTTCACTCACCAGGGCACATGTGCCGTGATGATGTGACTATAAAAGTGAATTGAATTAATTACACATTGCTCAACACTACAACACAAAATTATAGTTTTAAGCTGTGACAAAATAAAAGGTTAACATTTTAACTTCATGTGCCGAACTATGCAGTAGATAAAGTATAATAAAAGACTGACCTTTTCCAAAGGAGCTACATACACCTTACAGATACTATACAGACATAAAGACACAAGCGTTGACCTAAGGAAAAAATACATGCAGCGACACAGAAGGCCCCACCTCTCGCACGCACCATTTAAATGTGTTGACACAAGACACTTGACACGTCTGTTTAAAAGTTATGAAGGAAAGAGACCAATAGTGTGATCCAGTTAAGTGCAAAGTCTTATGTGTGTTTGTGCTATTAGATCTACTTGTGGCTTTGGCTTGTGGACTATCTGCAGCATTTCTCTTGCTCGTGCTGGCTGGGTTATCAGTGTATCTGCTGTGGAGGAAGAGGCAGGCCCAAAGACTGTACTGTGGACTGATACCAACCACCCCCACAATCCCACGATGCATCACTCCGGTGCTTCAGACATCACAGAACACTAGTTATGGGTAAATAACAGCTGTTGTTGGTGTAATAGTGGCAGTTCCTACTTTTGTGTAAATAGTGTTTTGGTATAAACACAACCAATGTTTAGTTTTCCTCGTGCTACACGTTTTTTTAAAATTGTCAATGTGCCTTTGCAATCTCAAAAAATTAATGTTAAATTAACATAAAAAAATCTTTTTAAAACATTTGATTGCTCTTCTAGTGGGACATATTAAAAGAATTTATAAAAACGTCTAAATTCTACATACATTTTCATATACACCTAAAATGTAATTATTTTAGTTACTCTGGTTTACTTAGATTTTACTTACATATACACAATTGTATTCATTTCAAATTTAATTTATTTTAATGTCACAATAAATCCCTGTTCAGAAATAAACTAAAAGGATAATAACTGAACTGGAGAATTTTTAAGTGGTATAATGGTGAACCTTTATTATGGCTTTTAAAAAAATTGCCTGTAAACTTAAACTTGAAATATTCATTGTACTGTACAAAATATTTTATGTGGCTCCGTAAATGTTAGAAAAAATAGATAAACCTAAAAAGATCTTTTAAAACCTGATTTTGACTTTTTCATGGGAAATATTAATATAATTTAGTTTAAATAAAAATCTCTCTTAAATTTGCAAGAATTATTTAAGTTGTGTAATGAAAAATAAGTATTTATTAAACAGATATATATTTGTAATATACAAACAGTTTTGGTGAATTCTGATTCATTTTAATTAATGAGCTAATCAGATTTACCTATTGTTCCTCATGTTTACTTACATATACAAAACATTTTAACAGAATACTTAATTTTAAAAGATTTAAAATGTAGAAATGTTTTATGTCAAATTTGTAACATTAAATGAGTAAAAACATTTGAGTGCAAAACTTTCACAGCTCAGGTGATGTTCCCTTCATGGTGCCTCCTCGATTCAAGAGAGCATTTCAAATCAACGAGGAGAAGAAAGGAGGAGAGGATGATGAAGAATGGAAGCACCATCCTGACCTACACACTCAGCGAGGATCTTTAACAGTAGGGAGTATGTCATTCTAATAACATAAGCTCATAAAGGATCAGGGGATTTTATTCACATCTTTCATTTTGTTTCCCTGTGCTTGAGGTTGGTTTCCTCTTGGTAGCTTAAGGCCCGACCTGTACCAGCTTCCAGAGGAGCCCAGCGAGTGGGCCTTGCCGAAAGGATCCGCTGTCCGTGTGTGGTTTGCTTTACGCTTCGAGGACGAGCGAGAGCAGCTGGTTGTGTCTCTACTTCGCGCTGGTAACCTGCCCTCTCGGTGTCAGGGTAACATCACGCTGGTCAAACTGCAGCTGTTACCGTCGGATGAACGACGTCATCGGCAGGCCAAGGCGAAGCGGAAGGGACGTCACCCAACATTTAATGACAGCTTTGTGTTTCAGGTATAAAAAAAGGGTATATTTCTATGTATTTTGTTTAAATGTTGTTTATGTCAATGAATGGCGATTAAATTGTTTTTCTGTGAATTTCTTGTACTTTTCCTTGAAATTAAAAGATTTGGTGGCACATCTATAGATTCTATAGATGTGATGCCATCTACTGGACATTCCCATAGGGTTCATGAAAGTTTCTGTTGACAACCACAGACAATTTTTTTGTTTTTATATTTTCATGAATACTATTTTACATTTTCAAAGTCTTAAATTTACTTAAAATAACGGATCAAAGTAAGTTATGCAATTTCAGCTGATTTTTGTACCGTCAACTCTTCACTCAAAAATTTAGTGAAATGAAGGCCAAAAATGAATATAATTTCATCACTTATTTAACCTCTTGACATAAAACCTGTATTACTTGCTTCTAAAGAAGATATTTTGAAGAATGTTAGTACCCATTTGTTTTGTGTCTTCACAATAGAAGTGCCATTGTTAACCAATATTTTTAAAATATTTTTAAAATATCTTGTTTCGTGAAGAAAGAAAGTTGACATCACAAGAGGATTAACCCTAAATGATGTTGGAATTATATTGTTGGTTGAACTTTAATGCAGCAAAAAAAAAATTACAGTGCAATGCAATTGCAAGATAAGCTTATGAAGTTAACCTAGATTGTTCATATGTTGTATGACACTAAAACCCATTGTGTCCTGCAACAGGTATCTAACAGCTGTGTGGACCAGTGCTCCTTGCAGATGAGTTTGTACACTGTTGAACAGAAGAAACATCATCTGTTGGGTCAGATTCTGGTACCTCTGAGACATTCTGAACTCAAGGAGGTGGCTGGTAAAGTTCAGTGGCGAGACCTGGACAGCGAGAGCGATCAGGTATAACACTTCAAAATTCTTCATTATAGTCATTTCAAAATAACTTGAGAGAAGGAGCATTTTACTAAATATGTGCTCATGACAACCAGCCTATATCAAAGAATGGTGACATCCAGGTGTCTTTGAACTACAATCCGTCTTTGCATCGTCTCACTGTGGTTGTTCTGAGAGCGCGAGGTCTGCAGTGCAGAAATGATGCTGGTGAGAATAACTCACTATGATAAATAAGTCTCTGGGCCAGGTTTTATAAACTCACCGGTGTAATGTATTGGCCAGGTGTGTGTGTCCAGGTCTCCCTGAAAAGACATACTCAAGTGGTGAGGGACAAGTGGACCAACGTGGCCAAAGGCAACAATCCGTCTTTTAATGAAAGGCTTACCTTCAAACTTTTACCCATGCAGCTTGACACAGCCTGTCTGACCCTTCAACTCCAACAGCCAATCACAGAGGAGCCAGGTAACTGCCGGTCAATCATTCTTATGGTCATTCTGGAAAGAAGCACAACGAAACAAGCATACCACGTGCATTGAAATATCATGGATAGAATTACATTATGAAAATCAAATTTTATTAAAAAAACAATTCTGAATAGATTTAAACAGATTATGCACAGTACATAGAGCTCATAAAATACAAGGCCACTTTAAAATACTTATATAAAACAACTTATAACTGGAAGAAGTATTTAGGGTTTATGCAAAGAACTAAAAATAAAATGCATGTAATATGTCACTGAATAAGTAAGTTACACTGATGTCACTATACTCCTTTGTGCAAGAAGACAATGCTATCGGATCATACTGGAATAACAACGATAATAAGGTTTTGCACAAACTTGAAGAATAAAATACATGCCAGCCTGTGAACAAGCTGTCATAGAAGCAAAGCAGAGATATAAAACAATACAATTAGTAATTTTTGCACATCTTAAACTTATTGCAAAAAACCCCAGACTTTTCAGCCATTTTTCATTATGATTGTCAACATATAAAAAAGTACTTTTGCTACTTATGTTGTTGTATTTTGCAGTGTTGCTGGGAGTAGTGGTCATCGGACCGTTCATGTATGCGAGGGGCAGAGAACTGGACCACTGGAATGACATGGTCAGCAAACCACAGGAGCTGGTCAGGGAGTGGCACACACTGGGTACAGCTCCCACACTGACCAGCATGCATCAAGTTTGATGCTTTTCTGCTCTTTTTATAAAGAATGCAACATGACATTTTTTTATTTTCACATTTGATGTCAGAAAAGGAAATCGAATTTAATGAAAAGGGTGTGGAACTGTTTATTATTAGCACAGATGTGGCAATAAATTAAATGAATGCAATTCCAGGACTTTACCAAAAGACATTTAGTGTTGCGTTATTTGTTAAAAATTTTATTTTTGATTTCTTTAATCCCTTCGTATACATTATAATTATTGTTAACCTGAAAGGGATAGTTTACCAAGAAATTACACTCTTTTCATTTTAAACCTGTATGACTTTCGTTCTTATTCACACACAAAAGAAGATATTTTAATATGTAAAAGAAAACTTTATAACCGTATTGATTTTCATTCATAAAATAGAAGTGTGTCTCAGTGAGTTAGAAAGAACATTCTCTGTGCATGACAATAACATCCCCTTTGCATCAGACAAAACATTCTCTGTGCATCAGAAAAATATCCCCTGTGCACAAGAATAACATCCCTTGTAAATCAGGAAAAAACATCCCCTGGGCATCAGAATAATATATTATAATAAAATAGTAAAATATTCCTGTGCATCAGAAAACATCCCCAGTGAAGCAAAAAAACCCAATGTAGAATGTTAGGGGTTCAAATCCTAGTGCGTACATACAATGACTGAAGTGCCCTTAAGCAAGACACCCTACCCCCATTTGCTGTGAAGGGATGATTGGCAACTGGATAAAAGCATCTTCCAAATGAATCAATGTAAATGTATATAAAAAAACATCCCTTGTCCATAAGACAAAAACATCCCCTATGCTTTAGAAAAAATCCCATAAGTATCAGAAAATCATCCCATGAGCATAAAAAGCATCCTATGAGCTTCAGAAAAATATCACCCATATATCATAAAAAACATCTTCTGTCCATCAGAAAAAACCTCCCATGAGCATAAAAAACCTCCCATGAGCATCATAAGAAAGGCCTACTGAGCATGAAAAATTACTTTCAGTGGTTAATAGTCAAATGTTTCATAACAGACATCAATAACCTGCTGACAATGTTGCATACTTTAGTAATAAACAGGATGCATTTTGTTTTATTAACATATGTGTACAGTATATAGACAGAAAAATTGAATATAAAAAAATTTATGAATAAAACCCAGACACAGTACCTTAACGAAAACGTATTCATTTTGTCGACAGATTCATTTAAGACTGTCAGTGAGGAATCAAAAGCAATTAAAAAATCACATTAGAAACATTCTTGTAAAGCCTGAAGGTTTACATCTGATCACATTATTATATACAATTAAGCGTAATTCCAACAGTAATGGTCTTGACCGGTCTTGAAATAAAATCCCAGTCTGAGACCGAGACAAGACCAAGAACAAAGACAGTCGAGAACAAGACCATCAAAATATTATCTTGAGACGAGTCTTGAGGACTAGAACACATTGTTTTTTGCTGAAGAAAGAAAGTAGACTTTTAAATAACAAGGGGGTTAAGACTGTTTGTTCCTTTTAAACCTCTTTCTCACCATCAAGCTGTGATTGAAATAAGAAAATCATGTCACTGCAGGTCGCACCAGCCTCCAGATTCATTGAAAAAAAATGCTTTTATTAATGAAAATATATTTAATGATTTCTATTCAAACCTAAAAAGAACACATGGGAACAACATTAGGCCCGATTTTCATTGTGTTATTACTTTTTCTTGGGGCCTTTTGCAACACGCTTGCATGTTGACCTGGGTGAGTGATGCTGCAACGTGTCTAAATAATCCACTACCTTAAGGCCTCTTATGGACTTATCACACAGTTCAGACTGTTCACAAAGGCTGCTTGGTTCAAGATGTCAACTTGGCGTCTTGCACCTGTCGCGGTATTCTCAGCCCATCCATGTTCAAGACTTAAACTGCCTGGACGCAACATCTTGGCTTGCAATTCTGACCCGTCACTGATATACATCACTGAATGACGTCCTTTGTTTGTCACTTCTTTCAGCATTTAAGCTTCCACTCTCTAAAATAAAAGGTTGAAATGAGCTCCTTGAATTTTGGGATATGGTTCTCACCAGATCACCTTTAGGCCACCTCGCATGTTCAAAAGCACCTGAACATTTAGCCTCATAAGAGGGTGTGAAACACAGTCGCCCTCAGACTTTGGTTTCTCGGAATGTTCTTCACAGAGCATTTGATGACTTTATACAACTTGGGGCAGCTTCCCAAGTTGGTTAAAGTCGGTGCCCGGCGCCCACCCTGGCGTCCGTTGTTGGTACCCCGAAGCAGCGTGGAACATCGGCGAATAACTTCCGCGGTGACAGAGTACTGGCCGTTAGTCTGTTTTAGCCGGACCACTGTTACGGGTGAAGAGAAACCAAACGAGTATCGTGAGATGCCACGAAACACGCGTTCCCCCTCGCTGAAATGCGCCCCCTCATCCCAGGTCACTGCTGAGCCATCCTCCTCACCCATGTCAGACAGGTTACAGAGGGCCAGCAGACAGGAGCTCCGCAGAGCTTCATTCCCACTGTGCTGGAGGAGAACTGACGCCAGACGTGGCACAGCTCCCAGCCTCAGGAATCTCTCCTGTTGCAAGGCTGAAGAATAAACAGATTTTAAATCATCTATGGAGACCAGCCGTTGCCCTAGTGATACAATTGTGTGTAACAGAACACACTGGGTCACCAAGTATAAATATAGATTGTCTGTCATGTGGTATTAAGACATCATTGATATTTTCATTCGATCTCAGGAACACAACAAAGTTAAAGTTTACTTACTGCTGTCATAGCAGATCCTGGCAATGGCCTGACTCACGTGCAGGAGAAGATCCTGGTCTTGGCTAAGCAGTAATGTCACGAGGGCAGACACAATGCCCGTGTCAAAACACTGCTCTTTCACGGGAGCTGAAGACAGACAGATGTTCAGAAAAAACAGACATGACAATCATTTAAAATACAGTTATCTTACTATGCAAAATCCATGTCATTTCCAACCTTCATGACTGTCTTTGAGTACATTCTTCAAAAATCTTCAGCAGAAAAAAGTCATGCACGTTTGAAATGACAAAATGTTGAAGGATTTTTGTTTCCTTACAATGCGATATCCAATTTGATTAAGGTTCGGAAAAGAATATTCAAGAACACCCATGTTTATTTTAATTTTACTCCAAAGAACCTCTGAAACCTTATTTTTTTAGAGGCAGCCTTGGTTCTTTTTGACTGACAATACTCCACTCTTTGTAAGTCGCTTTGGATAAAAGCGTCTGCTTAACGCCGAAATGTAAACTTGAATATAACATACACATAACTACAAAATGCATAAAACAGAATCTCAAAGCCACAATTCAATCCACAAAGACTGGGTATAGACTTTAAAAACAAACAAGAGCACATGTAACGCATACTATAAATTAATATAAATCAAATAAATGCAACCGCCCAGTCGACAGGCCATCAAAAATTTTAAAAGAGCCTAAAGCTCTCAGTTTGAAAGACTATGCACAAACAGATGCTTTAAAGCATCGCGTTGTGGAATTGCATTGAACAAATTCTGATTGGTGGAAAGGACATTTCACATTTAGGTTAAAAACAGGTTCGGAATTATGGCAGTTTGGAAAAATCTTGTAGTGTATTTTATACAAGAATATATAGCAATGCGGCATGAAATATTGATGGAGCAGTGAATAGGTTCAGTAAACAGCAAAATGGCATGGCATGACAAACTATAGTGTCACGGAACAGAGCTCTTCATTTCTTCTCACCATCTCTGGCAAGTTCAGCCACCAGTCTGACAGTGGGAATGGTTAGTGTACTCTTTCTTCTTAGAATCTGAGCCAGCACTGGCAGAATCCCACTGTCTGCCACCTGCTCAGCGATGCCTTTCTCTAGGGTAGAATACATACATTCATGTCATTCAGAGCGAAAACGAACATCAACACAAAGACCGGCATGTTGATCTATTCTTATCCTCCCATTTCCAATCACCTGACCGCATGTGTTCAAGTAAACCATCTGGCTAATCAGTCCTGTCACCCAGTGGCTCTAACAGAGACAAATGCGGATTAAACTGTCTCTGTTTTCAAATCCACAGGGCTAACGTATACTTCATTTAAACAACTTAAGCGTCATCAAATTCCTGCTCTTCAGAATATTATGCCATAATGATCATATTTATAATAACGCTACCTAAGAAAAATAAAAGAAGATATTAAATATTTATGAGAGAGACGACAACCATACCTTACATTAAAACACAAGGTTATGCAAGCAAGCAAACATAAATGGTGCATCTTGAAATACATACACTGGGTTATTTCAACCCAATGTTGGGTCGAAAATGGACAAAACCCAACCGTTGGGTTATGAATTAACCTATGCTGTGTTGTTTCAACCCAAAAGCCTGGATTATTGTTACCAATTATGGGGCCAAATATAATTTGCTGGGTTTATTTAACCCAATTTGAGAGCTTTAACAGACTTTCTTGTACTGGAAATGATTTGACTCTTTGATTGACCAAACAGATAATAACGGCCAATGATATTAGCAATATTAACACCTATAGTGATTCTTTCTCAAGCCAATGTGCTATTATTTTACACATTGAGCAGCGTTCAGTACTAACAGAATTTGAACAGTCTAAAACAGTTTAAATAATACAATTTGAAATAATAGTATGCATGCAACGACTTACTTCTATCAGTGGCCATACTCAGCACTGTGTCCAAATATGGCTTAAGTTCCTCCTCGACAAGTTCTGTAGTCACACTAAGGGCTTCTATTGCAGCTCTTAAGGAAACTGAGACATAAATCAGCATTTTATGAACGTGTTACACAAACAATGAACCGTTTATAGTGTTTATGAATACTCACTTGCATGTGTGTTGGGATGTAGACGACTGGCCCCCATCCTGTCCATATGTTCCTATCCGAGCTTGTGATGAGCCGTTTACTATCTCAGCTTGGCTTTCCTTGCAGATTATGACTGTGTTTGTGTTCTAAAATATCACACAGCTCCATCTCGCCTTCTTTTCCTTTAGTTGTTCATGTAGCTCTGTCCCATGTTGGTCCAACAATAGTGTCACCTGTTTTGAAACCTGTGTTTGTGACCACTGTCCTTCCTCATTCTTTTTCTCTTCTCTCTCTTTGACGGCTATGATTCAGACTCTCAATTCAAAATCTCTCACTAGAGCTTTGTGTCGGACAGGGCCAACTGAGATCCTAGTCTCAGATGCTTCTCAGAAGACAGAAGAGAGAGAGCAGAGCAACAAACGGACAAACATAATCATCGGCTCAGCTACAGATCTGAACACATGTGGCGGATTTTCTCCAAAAGCTTAACACCGGGGACCGGCGTGTGGAAAAGCAGATTTGTGGGAGAACAATAGATTACAAATGCAGTTGAATTGGTGCTGAATTAATTTGAGGAAAACCCAAATATCCTGGTCGGCATTGTGTTCATTTTTTGAAGACCAAAGTGTGTGGGATGTGCACAACATGAAATGTGCACAACCCTTGTGATATTCAAAACCAATGGGGTCCAGTGTTGTTGCTCATAAAAGTTCTTCAAAATATCTTCTGTTGTGATGGGCAGAAGACAGAAAGTCGTACATGTTTGAAATGACTGGAGAGTGAATAGATGAGCAAATAAACTAACTAGTATAGGTTGAACTAACCCGATAGCTGTTCTTTACTTAATAAAAAATATACAAATTGCTTATAAAAAAGTTATGCTTTAATACAAACTTATGAAGAGCTGCAAATCTAACAAAGTGCAAGCTACAGTTGTTCAAATACACTACACAACAGACATACAAAAGGAAATAAATAGTCTGAAACTTGTCAAATTGATTTTAAAAGTAAATTGTTTTACTATTGTAAAATTAAGTACAACAGAATAAAAAAATGACTGAAATATAAACTGTTATAGTGCTCAAAAATGTAGTTTGCATGTTACTTTAACAACTGTGTCGGTTTATGTTTGTACTGTGAACAACAAACGTAAAGTTCAATGCATAATACAGTTATACATTAAATAAATCTCGTGTAACTTCATGGTGGACAAAACTGTAGGAAAAAAAGGATTCACTCTGAAGGTAAGAAGGCTAACATTATAAAACTAAAGTTTTCTCTGGAAATGGTTTGCACTCAGGATTCACAGTGTCTCTATGTGCACCCCCGGCACGTTATATTAAGCAAGACCTGCATTGGTGACATTGAGTCCGCTTGAAATGGTTTCGTATCCCACAGAGACCAGGGTTAAGACGCTGCTCTCCATCTCCGTGGACTGTTGAACCTGCTCTGGAACGGCAGAATCCAGACGCATCTGTTTTTCTTTCTTTCGGCTTCGTTTACCTTTGTCTTTGGGTTTGCCATCTTCCGTGCCAGCTTTGGGTTTACGGTTACGTTTCCTGATCCTTCTCGTCGGAGGCTCGGGTTTGGGGTCCGTGTTTCCTGAGAGGATTCGGATCTGTCTGTCGATGACGGTATCGATGATGTCAAGCGCCACGTCCATCATTCCGTTACCGAGGCCGTGTGTCACGTTGGAGAACAGGCGGCTGTTCAAGGGTTCATTAAAAGCCTTCCGCATCTCCTCAAGATAGTTCCTGTACGATGGGGAGATAAAACCAGTCTGAATTTAACCACATATATTTATTCAGTTACACAAGTATTTAGTTTGTCGACTTTTCACAATAGTGCAAACTCAGGTGTTACCTCGTCTCAATGATTTTTGACCAGTGTTGCACCTGGTTTGTTTCAGGAAGCAACTGTTTTGCCATGCTTTCATAATCCACATACTGCAGGGCAAAGTCTTTCATGTCTTTGCAAAGAGCTGCTGTATCGCCTTAAAGAAATCCCACAATTAACCCTGAAATGTCAAAATTAAGTATGAATTTCACAGTCGATGTTCCAAGCTTACCTTCGGTTAGCTTAGAAAATGAGCTGGACACAGCCGTGTTGGTGCTCGGCGACAGGCCGAAGATATTGAGGGACTCAAGCAGGGTCTTCTTACTAGCTGGACCTCTGCTAACTCTTGTGTACGCTGCCAGAGATCTTAGCGACATCTTCTCAGGGGGTTCCAGTCTCCTTTTTAACTCCTCGTAATGGATCTGGTACTTGCGTGCCTTTGAGCTTTTCATGTTGGGGTCCAACAAAGAGGCTACTTCCGCGAAAGGGACCTGCACCGAGTTTACCGAACTGTCCTGAGAAGTTTGTGCACTTTGGCCCGATGGATCTTGTGTTGTTATGTGACCCTGTGTTGAAATATGGCCTTGTGTTTCCATGTGGACTTGAGGTTGCTGTAGATGTGACACTGGCTGGATGTGAGTTTGAGTCTGGATGTGTGACGTGTGTGATGGCACTTGCATGTGCGATGGAATAGAATGTTGTATGGGCTGACAGGAGACCTCTTGAGGTACTAGGTGCTGTGCGATGATCTGCGTGATGTTCGGAGGTTGCGGTTGAGGCTGATACATGGATATAATGGGGTTGCTGACAGTGACACGGACGAGATCAGCGTTCTGGGGAACAGCCGACATGTGCATACCTGTAGACGGATCCATTTTCTTTTCCAACAGGTCAAGTGATGATCAGCTTTCTTGAGTGACTTTATATCTAACAATAAAAAGGAAGTGAAGAAGAAGTGACGTGAGACACAGCCAAGGATGTTAATCCATATTCAGTTTTCGTGCTCTGCATTTAACCCATCCAAAGCGCGCACACACACAAACAATACCCTTGTGAAAAAAATCCTACTCGATTCTTATAAGAAATTTGTTTCAAAATTTTGTACCCTAATAATCATATTTTGGAAGCATTCCTATAGGATTTTATATTAAATTTGTACTTAATTCTAATAAGAATTCATATTTTGGAACCATTTCAATTGGATTTTTATATGAAATTTCTACTCGATCCTAATAAGAATTTCTATCATACTTTGGAACCACTCCTGTTGGATTTTTATAAGAAATTTCTACTGGATCTATTTTTAATTTAATATTATTCCTATAAGAAACATGATCAATTGTAATAAGAGTCCAGTACAACTTTTTAAACCATTTCTATTTGATTCCCATTAGAAATCTATATAAATCTATATAATAAACATGTATTTCCCAAAACATTTGTAGTACTATCCAATAGGATTTAAAGAATCAAATAGGATCAGATAAACTAAATTTCTACAAGGATTTTAATGGCAAGTGTAGTAAACACACCAGGAACAGTGCTTTTTTAATCTTTTTTTTACATAAAATATAGAAAAAATTAAATTAATTAAAAATAAATAATTGTTCGAAATTGAAGTCAGTTGAAAAGCAAAACATAAAAAACAGGTTGTTAAAAACAACTTTATTTTTATTATACTGCATAAACCAAAAAAGTATGAAAAGATGAATTCTCATGTAAATATTTAATAACTGCATAAAAATAAAATGTGTTAAATGCACTTAAAACAAATTACACTTTGTGACGTCGTGTCAGAGCGCATCACCGGCAGCGGCGACGGAATGTTCCACACATTTAAACCCAAATAGAGCCGTTAACGGGGATTAAGAATATTCATAAAATAAAACTCCTTGAAATATTTTATTTATTACACGTATGGAGAAATAATGAACACAAACATCCGTATTTATAAATCAGTGTAGAATCTGATAAATAATCTTGTTTTGGTGTTTAGTAGGGAAGGCCAAAGCCACCATCATGTTTGAAACGTCACATTTAACCCGTTCCGTGCGCTCAAAAGCGTCCAAACTTCCGTTTCATTCGCACTCTTTCGTCCGCGAGCGCGAAACTCGAGCGACGCACGAGCTGCTGACTGTATTCTCACTTACCGCTGTACTGTTAGTCGTTTTTAAACCTCACTGATCCTAGAACAGTTCATGGCGAGCCGACCGAGCGTCTCCTTCTTCACCGATCCCGTTTCAGCGGGTTGCAAATCAGCAGACGAGGCACGGACGCCATGCTTTCAGAATCTCGGGAGCTCATTGGTCGACGCGGCTGTCAATCATGCAGCCGGACGGTCGTCATTGGTCGAGGCGTGTGTCAATCATCCAACGTTGGCGGAAAATCCGGAGCTAAAATGTTTGGACGTGAACAAAGATGAATTTATTGCAGTTTTGTTTTATACTTCTTATATTATGTTTTGGAGAAAATAATGCAACTTAGTTTGGATTATGTATTTAATTTTTGTTTGTTTGCCACGTGTACTACAAAAACAAAAAAAATTAAACTAAATAAATAATTTTGCCTTAATCTTATTAGAAAAATAAACGTTTAATATTTATAAGACGATATCCCCCCAAAAAAAGTTTTAAATTTGATCAATGCTGCATTCGGCCTCTAGATGGCGCTGTTTCCCTTTAAAACTCATCACAGTGGCGCATGCAGGCATTGTTTCAGCTCACTATCAGTCTTAAAGAATATTATTAAAGATCCTTTATAAAGGATCCTTTCATTAGAAGGGTGGTGTAAAAGAAACAAAAGGTTTATTAATGTGATTGTTTATGTATGTTTGCATTGTAAGGGAGGCGAGTGCAATCCTTTGCAAAAAGTGTTCGCCCACCCATCCAAATGATCAAAATCAAATGTTTCAAATCTCACCGTGAATGCTTCAAGACATTTTGGACAATTCCATGCTGCCAACTTTGTGGGAACAGTTTGGGTCTGACCTCTTCCAACATGACATCGGTGTATAAAGTAAGATCCATAAAGACATGGAGGACAGAGTCTGGTCCTGACCATAACCTGATAGAACATCTTGAGATGACTTAAGATCAGACCTTCTTAAGTCAACTGAGACTGAGATCCAGACCTTCTCCTCCAACATCAGTGACCTCACAAATGTTCTTCTTGAAGAATGATCTAAAATTCCCAGAATCACACATAAAACCTTGTGGACAGCCTTCCCAGAAGAGTCGAAGCTGTTATCGGTTGGACCAACATCATATTGATCCCTATAGATTAGAGGATGTCACTTAAATTCCTATGCGAGTCAATGCAGGGGAGCGAATGCTTTTGACAATATTCCGTATATTCATACTCCTGCCCATTATCTGTTGGTCAGAAATGATGCATCAGCTCATAAAACTCAAGGGGACTGTATGGGAGAGAGGAAGAGAAATGTCATTTGTGCTGGAAAAGCATGAATATTTCCTTCTTCAGCAACCTTTGAATGAGACATGTCAAGTCAGATTCAACTAAAAAGCAAGGTCTGCCAGTATTTATTACACTCGGCTTTATATTAACAGCCCGGGGGTTTTACTCCTTTCACATGAATCAAATTAATATCAAATTTTGAGAGAAGGTTGTTTTGTGTGTTTTTTTCAGGTCATTGTTTGATGTGCAGACCAGTCTACATGGTGCTTGAATGAATGAATGCAAAGAATAGATTCAAAACGCGCCGCAAGAATAACAAGAATAAAGCCCAACGCAGCTGAATACCTGTTATGTTTTTGACCTGAATAAGAGACAATTAAACCCATGCAGAGGCCATTTGACTGCTATTAAAAGGAAAGCCAGAGGTGAAGCAAATTATTTATCAACTTCTGTACTGCAGAACAAGATTGACGTCTGGTTCGTTATTAATAACGGTGTTGATGAGAACCACCATTAACATAAAAATGACTCTTGATGAGGCTGTGCTTGTCGACAGCATGCTCCACTTCAAACGCTATCTTACACCAGCATCCATAGTGCCGGTGGCAGCTGATGCTGAATGCTCTGCCGTTGTCCCTCTGCCAAGGTCTGAGAGATACAGATAGCAGAAGGATAGAAGACTCATGTAAAGGGAGTCTTAATCATTAACAATTGGAAATGCATTTATAAAATCACATGCACGCTTCAACTTACATGACGTATTTCAATTTGGATGGCAAATGTGATGCCATAACCAAGGTTGTTTAAAGAGTATCCAAAAATAGCTTCCATACAAAATGTTGGAAGAATACACAGTGTGTTAAGACTCTGAGATAATAGGATCACTGTGAGCCATATTGTAAATGTCTAATACCTCATCCTTTATGTGGCCTTGCGGTCCATACACATCATCATCTTTAATGACTTCTAGTCTTTAATATCTGTTAACAGCATGTGCGGAGAAAGAAAGCCTGGGTCTTTTCTTCTTTCTTATCTGTTTCCATACCAACTGTCTTGGGTGGGGATAGGCTGCAGCGGAGGGGGTTAATGGAACCAAGAAGTGATGCCTGTACGTAAAGACAGTTATGATAGAAAGCCCCTTCAAATCTCGGGTGGGGGTGAGAATATGTGTTTGTTTTAAAGATGTTTTAAGGATGCTTTAAGACATTAAGAAGCACAGTGGACTCACTTCTGAGATAAAACACACTTTTAAAATCGTGCTTTTTAATCTCATTTCCAGACACGGCTGCTTTCGGGTTATTGCCCCCTCCTACCCCCACCCTCCTTTAATGACCTAATTTTACAGAGAGCACATAGACAATTGTCTTTTAAAAACCCTTAAATGTGCTGTGAGAGTTGGTGGTACTGCTGGCAATTTAACCATTGTGTTGCCATGACAACCCTGCATCCATCAAAGTAAAATTCGAGCTTCTCCCATTAAAACGGCAAGTCATCATGAACGCGCCTGTAAAACTCATCGGTGCTGTTGATCAGGCCATGAATGTTGTGGGAGTACGAGAGGTTTTAGAGGCTAATGTATGCATGGTTGTGTGGGTGAGATGCCTCTGTGGGTGACTTTCCATGGCATCAACAGAAGGTCACTCATACTGGGCTTCCCAGCTGTAGCTTTATTATTATGAGCATACGTGCTTCGACTAAACCTCTTATGCTCTGCTCAGTTTGTCTTTATTGAAAGCAATTGAACTCACTTGTACGGTCCCATAAACATAATAGAGCTCAATCAGTTTTGTCAAAAATATTGTGTGAATGAATCCAGAACTTTTGGTTTTTGGAAGTCTAGTTTTTTATCAGTTATGTTTTACGGAAATGTTTTTGCGAATACTTTTTTGCACAGGTTCATTCAAGTATTTTCTGAGCAAAAGATTTTCTTGTTCTTGTCTGCTACCCACACAGAGAATCTTTTCCTTGAAACTCTTTCAGGAGTGTTGATTTTTCTCAAAAATCCCTTCAGGTGTTTTTTGGATAACACAGACCTCACATTTACTTTCTATCCTTAAAATAAAAGCTTTCTAAACCTTCTTTGAATAGATGTATGGCTCCTAATGAAACTTTATTTTAAGGTCCAATTCTCTCTATTGGCAAACCATTAAGGATGTTACTCAATAAACATATTTACTTTGTTGCTTATTAATAGTTAGTACAGTAGTTATTAGGTTTTACATATTCGTGATTTTAAAACTTGGTTATGTTTGATTAACATCCTATGTGATAATAAGTAACTAGTGATGGTGTAAATTCGTCTATATATGAAAGTGTTGCTTAACATTTAAAATCGATTCAACCTTTTGCTTGTGTTTGTGTTTAAAACTTTCATTATGTGCAAGCAATCTTGTAATTTAAAGGCCAATGAGATAGTAAAAAACGCATTATTTTTATATTATATTCTCATAAAAATCTCATTAAGTAATTCAATAATGTACCTAACTAAAATGTTTAATTAAAATGTGTTTAAATTTAGTTTGATTCAACTTTAAATAGTAGTTTTAACAGTGACCTCTGAGTTGTTTCCATTAGTAACCAGGCTGCTGTTACTCAATGCTTATGACAAAGAGAAGTTGTAATCTTTACAGAGAAGATGTCTTGAGGAATACCATCTTTCTCTATTAACTCTAAATCCAAATCCCAACCAAACGGAGAACACTCTCAGACTTCCTGAATAAGTTTAAATTTACCATTCTTTAAAACCAGCCCAATGCATTGAATCCAATGTTATCAACCAGGGTGAAATGATTTAAGCTAAAAATAAATTTCATCATTTCGTATCATTCTGAATAATACTGAATGGCTGTTGCTTTGAGTCTGGAACATTTGTATTACTTTTGTTACCTTGAAAGAGTAAGGTAAGACTTGAGACATACTGATAAGTCTTCTGGCATTAATGAAAGAATCTTCTTCTTTCTTCTTTCTGCTCATTACCTCCTTATGATGTTTCTTATCATTCAGTGGAGTCCTGTTAATGGCAATTCCTGCATAAACCTTTAAAATATTGTCTTAACTTTTTTTTTAAATAATTAAATAATTTGAAAAATGTAAAAAAAGCTAAACTTAAAATAATTTCTGAACACTTTGTGTGACATCAAATTTGATCAAATTTTATGTAAATAGTTATAATAATATATGTTGATTTTATGCTACAGTTTTTGTTTATTTGTGCTTGTATCAATGCATTACAGGAAAGTACAAGTTGTTTTCTGCTGGTAGGTATGTTTCGTATCTCTCATTTAAGAAATGTGTACAGAAGTTCATTTTCACAAAAAAAACTATTAATTTAAAGACAATATATTTGTTGAAAACTTCATTGTTCCCTATGCTTTTTATTTTTGTGTGTGTGTGTGTGTGTGTGTGTGTGTGTGTGTGTGTGTGTGTGTGTGTGTGTGTGTGTGTGTGTGTGTGTGTGTGTGTGTATTACAGAAATCCTATAGAAATGGTTACAAAAGTTGTACTGGATCCTAATTAGAATAAATCTTACTTCTTTTACGAAACCTCTTAAAATAAAAAATAAATAAATTATTATTAGAATCTAGATTCAATTTCTTATAAACCTTATACAGAAATGGTTCCAAAATAGGATAGAAATTATTATTAGAATCCGAAACAAATTTCTTATTAGAATCCAGTAGAATTTTTTGACTTAAAAGAGTAAATTTGGCTCATGTTCAAAACAAATACACAAAAACAGTCTTTTTACATTTCAACAAGCCTTACATTTTTACACACACACACACACACACACACACACACACACACACACACACACACACACACACACACACACACACACACACACACACCTGATTCATAAATTGTGTCAATTAAGTTAACAATGCTCTTCAATATTATTCCTGCATACATTTTTTTGCATATGAACAAATGTCTTATGTTTATTAATTCTATTATTTTAATTGTCAGCAGTGACGCCCAGAAGTGTGCATCTCTCTCTCTCTCTCTCTCTCTCTCTCTCTCTCTCTCTCTCTCTCTCTCTCTCTCTCTCAGGGGTGTGTATGGATCCCATCCCATCACTACAACACTGATCACACATCACAGCATCATTCACACGAGCTCACCATTCACAGCAGCATCGTTTCCAAACGCATCCCGGTCCGGAGTCCTGGGTACCAGAAGCAGCTTTGCACACCGGACAATGACAGTGAGTCAGATCCGGAGATAGGGATGGATGCGAGGATGCGGAGGATGCGGAGGATGCGGAGGATGCTCGTCCTGGTCCATGTCATCGCACTGGGGCTGCCGGAGGTAAGATGCGCCCTTGTCCTTTGAGAAAATAGGTGTGCGACATTATATTTCTGATGAGCTGAAACACACACCACGATTGTGAAGTGTGGTTTTCCAGGTGCACAATCTCATTGTGCATTAAATGCATGCTGTAGTGTGGATCCATGGAAAGCCACCTCCCTCTATTAAAGGATGTGACATGCCCTGCTGTGCAAAGGTTTAGGTGATGCAAATGGGATGTTGCATGCATTCTTGCAACCTAATCATTGAATGCAATCTGTATTGTTCACCGTACCTGGATGCATGTCAGAACCTGCACAACCATTTCCAAAGAATGAAACAGTGACCCATATTTGCTTGTGCTTGCACACGAGGGATGTGAATGAGAATATTGCAAAGGTTTGAACCTTTGTCTTTGCAACCAAGTCATCTTGAAGAATGTAAAGAGAGTCAAATGCATCACTGTTATGAATCTTTGACAGATTATTCCACATTTGTCCACTTCGGATGTAAAGTTGAACATCTGTTGGAGTGGAACAACAGCAGCATTGTGGGGTAAATGAATCAGCAGCGTGCCCGCCGTGCTCCATTATAAATGTAATGCTTCTCATCATCACCAAATTTTATAGCATCAACAAATCCGGTGATGTGCTCCACTTGAGATTGATTTGATGCAGTTTGTTTTAAAATGTGCATTCACAAATATTCAAAGGTATAGAGCAGCTGTAAGTCATGACAACATGGATGTTTTGCAAAGTGACACTTGGTTCTTGTGTTTGCAGCTGACTGTAAGACCCACCTGGTCATATGTTCACTCATCTGTGCCGAACAACACAAGAACTTCGTGCCGGTTTGTACCTTGTGCAGGATTAAATATGCATCATTACAGATGACAATAGAAAGCCACGTCTTTTTCTGAAGGGTTGTGTTGAGCTATTAAAGGCCACAGACAGCGTCTGTCCCCATATGGCGCTCTGGAATGAGAGTGACAGATGCAATTATTGCTGTGATTGACCGGAGTGTGTTGATCTGAGCAGAAATATTAAAGCCAATAACTGAGGCTTGTTATCTGTAATGTGGTTAACCTGGAAGTGCTTTGCTCGCACTGCTGTTCCCAGAGCGGTTCATCGCTTGTAAAATAATAAAGTCGGTGCTGTGGGATGTTTGCAGATGTGAGTAGTTCAAAATCCAGATCCAGATTTATATCCAGGGTCAACTGGAAGGTTGTCGTAGGTTAAGCTTCCTGTCAATATGAATTGATCGGTGTGTTTCAACAAAAAGTTGAATTATCTCAATTAAGCCTTCTGCTTTCGTTCCCTATGCTTTGGCTCACACACACGGCTCACACACGGCTCACACACGGCTCACACACACGGCTCACACACACGGCTCACACACACGGCTCACACACACACGCACGCACGCACGCACGCACGCACGCACGCACGCACACACACACACACACACACACAAAGATATATATCAATGGTGGTGAATTTGTGTGAGTACTACACTGCCAGTACTCTTTAAATATAGACCTTGATTTATAATTTATTCGTATTGAGCTTGTCAATTAACCGTATGTATTTACGATTATTATCGTATATTACAAAGTACATTAACGTTGTATAATTTAGAAACCATGGAGGCATTTATCTGGGCTTTTGTAATATATGTATATATTGTTATGTATTAGGTGCATTTTAAGTTTTTCTTTCATGCTGCTTTTTAACATGTACATGCAGAGTCTTCTGAAATTCTGTAATTATGTTTACTTGTGGGATTATGATGCAAAATTAAACATTTGCCATCAGTGTAATCTATATTTGTACATCATTTATTTATTTTTAAAAACAACTTTTACAACTATAGTTTTTTATCTATGTTGGTTAAATGTGCTAAATGCCTAAATGTAAATGTAAATGTAAATGTGCATCACACAAACATCATAATAAGACATAACACTGCTTGTTTCTCAATATGTTGTGATTTCTATTTTTGCGATGATTTATTATTTTTAGTCCGTTTGACAGTTGGTTTGCAAATATCGAACCAGCAAAACATACATACAATCAAACTATCATGCATTGAACATATGAACTAAAAGCTATTAAATGGCACCCTCTTGAAAAGTGATACTCAATATTTATCACAAAATGCTGGGTTAACTTCATCCCATCATTGGGTCAAAAACGGACAAACCCAACTTTTGGGTTGTGATTTAACAATTGCTGTTTGTTTTGACCCTGTTTTATTGTTAATTTAAACCAATGACTGGGTTCATCCCTTTGTGACCCACACTGAATCGAAAATAACCAGCATTTTCCAAGGTGCATAGTACTCTCGGGTACCAGTACAAGAAGTGTGGCTCGGAAGTCAGATGCGTCAGTGATGAATGCCCAGTCAAATAGTTTTGATTACATGCTGCAGGCTTTCTGTCGTGATGTTCTGCCAGAGAGCACTTAATCACTTGGGAGAGTCCGATTGCTTCTGGAAAACTCTCCACCAACCTGAGTTACAGCATCAGTCCAGCCTTCCCTAAAAGGCCCTCGTTGCATTTCAAATCACCGTAAAAGATTTCCTCTCTTATTCCTGGCGTTGCAAAGCTTTATCAGCAACCTTCACATTTCTTAAGTGCGCTCGACCATGACAGCAGCTGAAATTTTGCTTCAATGCTTTAAAAACCCAATGTCAGTTTCGGTCAATATGCTATAAGCTCGATTTTCAGCAAATAACGGCTTGTGCTATTATGAATCACAGCTGAGAACCTTGGAAATTACAGTCGCTGAGGCATGTGCAGAGTCTTTTTGCTTGGCTTTATTTGCAGTGAATCTGTTGTTTGTGTTAAGTCAAAAGGATTAAATGACCTTTAGTGTAATCATTCTTTGTCCATTTGTTTTAATGTTATCTTCTCCATATACACAGCAGAGACAGCAACTTTGAAACATGTAGGTACTAAACTCATCATCTAAAAGCCCTCAGTCGCATTGCAGTAAGCATGTGAACAAAACGTCTGATGGTAAAATGTTGAAAGAGATGATCTCTGTTTCCTGTAACGCTGTCAGGAATGACTCTCCCAGTTTCCTCAGAGCCAGGAAGAAGCGTAGGCAGAAACAGAATGTACCCATGTATAAATGTGTGTCACGTCTAAGACAATAAAACTTTTCTGGAAAAGCAGACAATTTATTGCGCTGAACAAATAATCTCATTATTCTGGCAACTTTTTACATTTGAAGTCTTCTGTCTCTGCAGGTGAACGGAGATGACAGCTACCTGAATGCCGTGCAGAATACAGGTGAGTCAATAACAGTCTTTCATTGTAAACTGAAAAGACACCCGAGGGACCATTCCGGGCTCCTCAGATTTCCAGAATAATGAGACCCTTTGCGAGAAACTTACTGAAAACTTTTGAGTAACATAAAATGGAATATATATGAGGTGCTGCCAAAAGGGTTTCTGCATCTTCTACCTGCATCTTTGGCATCTTTCAAAGGGCATATGAGAAATTAAAACCCCCTGTTTGTTTTTTACATCCCACTTTATCTCATTCAGCTCAGGCTGTGTTATTAATGAGCCGCGGAAGATGGATTTCTGATGGCTTGTTTGGTATAAATCATTCATCCATTTTCCCCAGAGCTCCGAAATATGACGTTTACTCTACAATCACCGCTGCGTGCCAGTTGCTCGATATCACCAGTACGCCTGGTTAATAAGGACGCGGGCCCGTGATGGTGTCCTGTCATTTCGTGGTCTGTCCGATTTTCTTCTCATCTCTCTTTCATACACTTGGACAGCATGAAATTTTCCAGTTCCAATCCCAGATTGCCAATGACTCGGGGTGCTTTGATGTCGCTGCATCAGGACCGATAAACAGCTCAGAATGACCCAGCCAATCACACGGCTTTATGGAGCCGAGTACAGAACAAGTTTAGATGGAGAGGTTTGTGGCTTGGTTTTCTCATCTCGGTGAAAATATGAACCGTGCCAGTGGCAGCTCTCGTACATTGAAAAGTAATGGGTCAATTGTTGTCTGCCTCGGATGTGTTGTATAGATCTCGGGATCATTGGATGTTTAGGATTCTTGGTCTTAATAGAAGAGGTTTGATATGCTTTTGTGTATTTAATGTTGCTATTGCATTATTTGTCATTTCTAAAAATAATAATAAGTGCTTCTTCAACACACAAAAAACATCACAACATTGAAGTATTTCAAAATTGTAATGGCATTGTAAACCCCAGGTACACACCAAGTCAATAGTCACATCTTCAATATTACAACAGGTCTAACAGAAATGCTCTTTCATCATCTGCCAAGAAGATAATAGGACCTATATGCAGCAAGCTCCTGTATTTGAAATATCATGTCTGAAATTCTTGTTGTAAAGCTTTGTACATGAAGCAGTCGACAACAGCATTTTAGATATTACTCAATTATTTTTAATGTGGTTAAACTCCCGTGCCAATATGAACGGCCTAACCCGATCACGTTGCCTCCTGGCACCTATTGGTGCCACACCACACATCTGCTCTCACACTCGCTTTACACGCCACAGCACGTTGTATGAACCGTATCAAATATTCATTGTGCTGGTGGAATGGATTATAACGGGAGGGAGAATAAGCTCTCCTATGGCGCAAAGCTGAGAGCGCGTTTGTCCAAGAACGGCATACGGACGCTTTGCGTAAATGACTTGATTTCCACTTCCATTAGCTGGGATCAGCACAGAGGGTGCCAGCGGCTGAAGGGGAATGAATTCAAAGAGCTATAAAACAGTGCAGTTTTAGTTTTCGGCTAGCATAGATTTAGGTTTTATTTCTATACTGTCAGCTAAACAATATAAAAGATGCTGGGTTGATTTAAAAACAAGGTTGGAACAAAAAAAGTTTGGGATCAACCCAAAATGATAATTCTATCAGGAATTAAGTTGTTTCAAATCTGTAAAAATGCCTCTGAACAGACAGAGATTTTATTTTATTTCTTAGGCATCATTGAATATCATGATTGAATATCATGATTGAATATCATCATTGTATATCGCAGAAAAGATTAAATAATTGTCAAAAGTGTCCCCGATGTTTTTGCTTTCCTATATTTTCCAAAATATCTTCTGTTTGTTTTTAAAAGAACGAAAAACGTACAATGTTTTTTCTCACTTGTCAGGAATGGGATGGATGGTGAAGGAGAGAGAACCCAAAGCAGGCGAGATAGCGTGAAATAACAGGACTTTAATAAAAAAAACACAAAACAAAAACCCACGATGGGGGAAAACAGTATACTAAAAACAATAACAAGGGCAAACAAAAGACTTCCCATGAGGGGGCACAAAACAAGGTAATATTAATATAACTAAAACAAGGCAAAACAGGGACAATCAAAACAGGAACATAAAACACTAACAAGACCGTAACACGAACAAGGATTCAGGGACAAGATCATGAACACGAGTAACACATGTAACAAACGTAATGCAGCGACACAGGACAGAAAACACAAGGGCTTTATATAGGGAAACATAACAAGGGATAACGACACGAGGCAGGTGTGGGGAATGAAACAATGATGGGAAGCTAGACGGGATACCAAGGGGGCGGGTCAAGAGACGAGACAAGAGAGCACATGGCATGTAAGAAAACAATACCATGTGACACTCACACAACACAGGTCTGCCATGACTCTGTCAAAAACAGGAAAAACATGACCAAGATAGGCAGAATCATGACAGAACCCCCACCTTAAGGAATGCCGGCTGTACCGGCGCTGGAGCCGCGTGGAATGCCGGCTGTACCGGCGCAGGAGCCGCGTGGAATGCCGGCTGTACCGGCGCAGGAGCCGCGTGGAATGCCGGCTGTACCGGCGCAGGAGCCGCGTGGAATGCCGGCTGTACCGGCGCAGGAGCCGCGTGGAATGCCGGCTGTACCGGCGTTGAAGCAGGACTTGGATCCGTGACAGGACTTGGATCCGACGTCGGGACAGGACTTGGATCCGACGTCGGGACAGGACTTGGATCCGACGTCGGGACAGGACTTGGATCCGACGTCGGGACAGGACTTGGATCCGACGTCGGGACAGGACTTGGATCCGACGTCGGGACAGGACTTGGATCCGACGTCGGGACAGGACTTGGATCCGACGTCGGGACAGGACTTGGATCCGACGTCGGGACAGGACTTGGATCCGACGTCGGGACAGGACTTGGATCCGACGTCGGGACAGGACTTGGATCCGACGTCGGGACAGGACTTGGATCCGACGTCGGGACAGGACTTGGATCCGACGTCGGGACAGGACTTGGATTCGGGACAGGACTTGTATCCGAGACCGGGACAGGACTTGCATCCGGGACCGGCGCTGCAACCTGGACCCGCCGCTTCTTCTTCTTTGAGCGACGGGTGAGAATAGATGTTGCGGGAGGGGGCGGGACCATCTCTGGACCCGAGGAATCCGATGGGGAGTCCCAGGACTTCCTCCTGGCTCTTCTCCCTCGGACGGTGACAGGGGGACCGGCTGGACTGGGAACGGGGAGTAGGGAGCTGGCGGCGCTGGAGCTGGGAGGAGCTGAGTCCCCCAATGTGGCCGTGGCCAGGACGCAATCCTCCGGGACCGTGGCCAGCGGGCTGGAACCCCAGGTTGGAGCTGCTGGCCACGGATCATCCCGGTTGATCACGTACCTGGCCACGTCTGAGAAAGGGAGGGGACTCAGCATTGTCATCTCCCTGGGCTTGAGGGGCTTGGTCAGGCAGCTGTTAAATATCACCGCCTTCTCCCTCTCCCCAAACTCTGTCTCCGCCGCCACCGTCTGGAACGCCTGGGCGAAGGCCCGGATCCCTCGGTCTCCCTGGCGAAACCCGAACAGTAAGCGGGACTCCGCATTTCGCAGCCATGTTTGCTCGCCTGCTGGGTTCAGTTGTGGTCGCTGCATTCTGTCAGGAATGGGATGGATGGTGAAGGAGAGAGAACCCAAATGCAGGCGAGATAGCGTGAAATAACAGGACTTTAATAAAAAAACACAAAACAAAAACCCACGATGGGGGAAAACAGTATACTAAAAACAATAACAAGGGCAAACAAAAGACTTCCCATGAGGGGGCACAAAACAAGGTAATATTAATATAACTAAAACAAGGCAAAACAGGGACAATCAAAACAGGAACATAAAACACTAACAAGACCGTAACACGAACAAGGATTCAGGGACAAGATCATGAACACGAGTAACACATGTAACAAACGTAATGCAGCGACACAGGACAGAAAACACAAGGGCTTTATATAGGGAAACATAACAAGGGATAACGACACGAGGCAGGTGTGGGGAATGAAACAATGATGGGAAGCTAGACGGGATACCGAGGGGGCGGGGTCAAGAGACGAGACAAGAGAGCACATGGCATGTAAGAAAACAATACCATGTGACACTCACACAACACAGGTCTGCCATGACTCTGCCAAAAACAGGAAAAACATGACCAAGATAGGCAGAATCATGACATCACTACTGTAGTCAACGGTGTCCCAGAAATAGTAGTTGCTAACATTCTTCCAAATATCTTCCTTTGTGTTTAATTAAACAAAGACAAGGTTTGAAACAACTTGAGTTTTTCCGAATTTCCGGATAACTTTTGTGTTATCTATACCTTTAAAATATAAGGTCCCTATAACACCCAAACATGAGTTAAAATAACCCAGCATTCGAGATTAAATAACACATTAAGTTTGTTTAGAAAATGTTCCAGTATGTTTGTTTTAAAAAAGGAATTAAATTACAACTTAAATTTTACTTTAAAGTACATACATTGGTACTGACTGTAGTGCAAACTGAAAAAAAATATTAATTTTGAAATAAAAAAATGATATTATAGAATTATTTTCTCTAATACTATGCAATGCATTTTGAATGTTATATAATTGTAGTTGAGATTAAAAATTATAGTTAACAAATTATCAGTCATAAAAGTTGATACATAAAGTCATACTTTATCATTCTCTTTTAGAATACGACATCAAAACACGTCAAAAAAAGATCTCCCAGCCTTTCCAAGTCTCGCTTCGGTGCATCCCTGCCGGTCTTTGGTATCTCACACAGCTTTGATGTTTCATCCCCCACCTTACACATCAGATCTGCATGTGTTTGCTTTAGAATGGAGTAGAATGTCAGAATAAAGACATCCTGCTGGAATAGCGACATTGATGCCGTTTCAAGAAGTGACTTATTTTGAGAAACATGTTAATTTAATCAGATTCATTTTTTCATTTATTTGGGCTTTAAAATGATCCAATTGAGAATAACTCAAAGACATTTTATTAGTGTTGAATCATTGAGTCCCAGCGAATCACAGCACTTGCTCATTATTATTGAGACGTACAGTATAATCTTAAAAAGGGGCATCTCGAGACACCTGCGTTCTTTGTCATCCTGTTCAGCTTTGTTTAGCCGGTGAACGCAGCAGCACGTCTTGTTCGGATGGCTCTGTTCCCATTCTACGCTGGCTGTGCTTGGCAACTGTTGTCTTGCAAGATCCATTTTGTGTAGTCTCTTATGTGTCAGGGTCCTCTTAAATCCAGTCGTTTTCTTTAGTTTGTCTTCCATCCCCCAGCCGTGTCTTCCAGTCATTAACACCTTGGCATCAGGCATTTTTCTTCCATCGTAATGCAATGAGATCGAAATCTCTGCCCTGAGCCTCAAACATGCTGAGTAAGCACGGCTGACTCCTCATGCAGGTCCTAAAGCCCTGATGCTTCTACTTTATATTCTGAATGACCTGAACTTCTTTTTCTGTCTTTATTCTTTCTTAAGCTTTCCTTCAACAGATATCATACATATGGCCTTTTTTTAAACAACCATTAAGTTTCATTCATAAAAACTTTGCTTCTGCTATTGGCATAGCTTTCCAACCGCCAAATCACAAAAAAAAAACGTAATAGTGCAGTTTATAATTCAGAGGGTTTCTCAGAAATCCATAAAGGTAGAACGGCATTATCCACACTCTTTAAAATGAAGGTGCTTCATAATGCCATAGAACAACCCTATTTTGTTAAAATTGTCCCATACAGAATCTTTACATCTGTTTCACAAAAGGTTGTTTGGGAAGAAAGAAAGAAAGAAAGAAAGAAAGAAAGAAAGAAAGAAAAAGATTCTTAAGATTATAAAGATTGTTCTTTAAAAGACTTCGACTCAATGGTTCTCTGTACAACCAAACAATCTATGGCATCATTGTAAAGAGTATTTAAGCACCTTTTTATATTCAGAGCGTATAAATGGAATGAGCCTTGTCATCTTTTATAGGTAAACTGATATTCTTCCAAAACTAAAAAAAAAATCGACATTAGGAAAAGATTGCCTGAAGTTCGGCATTACCTATTTAGACAAAAAATGAATTGAAAAATAGAAAAAATTGATTGACAGGGATGAATTACTTGTTCACCATATAGCTAGTAATTTGATTATAGTAAAGTAAAAAAGGTAAATTGATTGTACTTTTATTTAATTTCACGAATTAAAACTTAAAAGCAAAAACCTTCACTTTTTGTCAATAATATCTTTTTTTGGTCCTTTTTAAAGATTTCCTTTGATTGCCTTTGAAGAACTTTGATGACCAAACAACATTGACCCCCATTGACTTCCATTCTATGAACACAAGCACTGAGACATTTCTTCAAATATCTACCCCTTGTGCTCAACAAGACGAATCCTTAACACACTACACTTTATAACCTTTCAAAAACTGTGTTTGTTTGCTTGGTTTTATGTGAGAAGCAATTTGTTCACCACATTACTAATAAATCTGAAAATGAACTTGCAAAATAAATTTTCACTCTGTGAAATTAATTTACATATTTTAGATTTTCTCAACTTTGAAGAAAAGACTTTGTTCGCTTTCGTCCTCAAGTGAAGAATATTTATGTTTTGTTCCAGACACTTCATCGACAGCATTATGCCGTTTCCCACCCACACATCTTCATGCATCCAATTAAAGAGAAACGCTCTGAACGATTTCCCTGAGGTTGGCACAACTCTCTCTGAGAAAACTCTCAGTCGTTCTGTTTAATATGTCTAATTCAGCTCTGCCCTCATTGCAGTGAGTCTGTTTAAAGCCTGGAGATGTAGACATTAATCTTCTGTCGCTCTGTACACACACGCACACACGGTTCCTCCTCAATATATATTTTTCTGATATCACTTGAATGCAGACAGCCTGGCCCAGAAATTGCACCAGCATGTGTAAGCAGACAAAGAAATCTGCAGACAACATGATTAACGGTCTGTTCTTCAAACCGTCTGTGATGAATTTTCAAACGGAAGGACTTGATTTCAGACAGCAAGCCGCGTGAATGACGTCTCGCTGAGACACGTACGTGTGGATTCTGGGATCGAGGGTTAGCGGAGGATTAGTGGAGGAGGAAGATCACAGTCCTCTCATCCATCACGATCTGTCTGGCCTGTCTTCTCCGACTCCAAACAAAGTTCCGAACTGCAGACGAACATGGAAAATGTGCTGACATCTTTTGCAGACTTCTGCAAGGCTTTTTGTGCAGTGCCTGCAGTCTTTCACAGTCCATATGGACTTCACCATCTCAAGTCTTCTTGAGGGCTTCTAACAGTCGTACTTTCCACAGTTCCACTCGCATCCCTGCAGTGTGTGCGCTCATCCGATGGGAGATGCATTTGTTTCCTGATTAGAACAGCACTTAACTCAAGCACTCGAAGGCCCTTGGCAAAATAAAGTTATGTCAGAAGTAAACTTCAGAACGGCACTACTGATCATCTATTGCAGCTATGATCTATCCATAAATGTGTTGTGTTCTAATGTGAAAAACGCAATGTGATCCTGATTGGGGCAGGGCTGTAGAACCAAAATTAAGTTAACGCAATTGAGTTTTAGTTCTGGAGATGGACCAGCCATGATTTTTGATCTGAGAAGTACAAGTACTGTACTCAGAAGTACAGTGTCTGCCAAATGAATAAATGCAAAACATGTACTGTTTTTTTAAATTTATTTCTTATTTTTAGTTAAGTCCTTATCCAACTTGCATGACTTGCTATCTTTTTCACGAACATCTTGACATTTTTGTCAATATATCCAGATTTTTTGAGATTATTTTTGGCCTTTTCTGTGGCATTTTACTAAGATAATACAGTGAGAGAAAGAAGATAGGCAGTATATTTTAATGAAAATGTATAAATAAAGTCTTGGTCATTTCAGTTCACTGACGTATACAACGCTGCGTTGCAGTTGGTCTGATTTCCCTTTAGATAGCATATGATCAGATAACACATTTAAAGGGTATTAAAAGCTTCTTAAAGGACCAGTTCAACCAAACAAAATAATTTAAACCTCATTAACTTACCCTTGTGTCATTTCAAACACACAAGAAGATATTTTGAGGAACGTTGATAATCAAACGAGTCGCCAGTAACTTCCATTGTATGGACTAGAGTTATTATAGTTTTGGTTTTTAGTTTTATTTAGTTTTTTAATTTAGTTTTAGATTTTGTACTGTAGATTTGTGATTTTATTATTTACTTGTTTTATTTTGCTAAAATATTTTTTTAAATAATTAACTTGCTTTAGTTAAACTTGCTTTCTGTTTATTTTCCACCGACATTTTTATTTCAATGAAGAGAAACATTAAATTACCTTGATAGCCTACTACTAAAACTACTAAGAAAGTTCTCAAAATGTCTTCTTTGGTGTTCAACAGAACAAACAAAACAAATACAAGTTTTACAACGCAAAACTGTGAATTTATTGTGGGCGAACTATCCCTTTAAACTTAAAACAATATGTATTGGTTTGGTTTATGCAAGTTAGCAGCAGGTTTGTGTCTTTAAATTCTGTAAAGGGTGGTGTTGCTCTTTTTTGTTAGACTCAAGTAGGGCAGGTCAGGAGAAGTTTGGCTCCCTGCTGCCTTTCTGGCTGCTCAACTTGGCTTCTTCGTCACCTTCTTAGAAAAAGGCATGTCTAATCCCTTATCATTTATGCTGTGAAATAAGGCTGGATAAGGGACACAGATGTCCAACTTCCCCATCTTTTCAGTTTCCAGGGCTGAGGAATCAGAGCCCTTCTCACAGCTTGGAAGATATGTAAGGGCCAAGGTGGGTGTTCCTGGGAGATAAACAAAATCGCTGCTGTTTGAATAGCATGATGTAGGCCTGAAGGGCTCTATTGAAAACCACATCTGCACAGATTGGCACTCTATAAAACGAGGATTACTATTTCGGACTCTAATGACACAAGAGGATTATGGGAGATAGTGGGCTCTTTTGGAAACAGACCTGAAAAATAACAATCGTTGTGTTTTTTGCCAGGCAAATAGCTTTATTTCTGTGCGTAATGTCAGCCAAACTCATTGTCAAACAGCATTGTCGGCCAATCATAAAATGAGGATGTCACAAAACAGGTTTAGAGTGGCCAATTTTCTGATGGACTCAAGAAGAGAATTGTGTGCAATATTCCTGACACAAAAAAGGATATTTTGAAGAATGTTGGAGCAAACATCTTGTAATGTTTATAATCCAAATGAGGAGCAAAGGATCCAATCGCAGTATAAAGGCTTTAATAAAACAACATACATACCATAATCCGAACAAGACGAGATAGAAGGCAAGGCAAAGACACGCACACAATTATACTGAACAGAGACTGACAACAGACAAGGGAAACATGAGGGCTTATATACACTGGGGTTAACAAGGTAACAAGACATACCTGGGAAACAATCGTGACAGCACCAATGACTCCAAACACATGACGAGAACAGAAACCAAACAAGACGAAACCAAATGACAAGATAAACGGGGTCCCATGACAACCATCAGAACACTTCTATTGTATGGATACAAACCACCGAGACACTTCTCAAAATATCTTCTTTCTTTCTTTAGAAAAAAGAAAGTCATGAAGGTTATTATAACCAACATGCGGCTAAATAACCGTGGACAATTGTCATTTGTAGGTCAACTATTCATTTAGGTTTGAATGACGGCATTTTATGTATTAGAATTCTGGAAATAAATATATTTTGCTGACATCATGTGTGTCATGCATTTAAGTATCACATCAACCCACCTGATCAATATTCTATATCCTCTTATTTGTTCTTCAGTTCCTCTGTCCTGCTCTGAGGGGTTCACCGAGTTGGGTTACTACAATGGCACCGTGTCTCAGACTGACTCCGGTTCGCCCTGTCTGAAGTGGACAGAGTTTCCGGATTACGTGCAGCAGTATCCGGGCCGGGGTTTGGGAGAGCACAATTTCTGTCGAAATCCTGACCGTGAGTCCAACCCTTGGTGCTTTTTCAGACAGAGCTCAGGGGCCATCGGTTGGGCCTACTGCGACTGCCATCAGGGTGAGTGCTAACACGCTTCATTAAAGCTTCTACAGTTCATTGCATCCAACCTGTAAGACAGTAAGATTAAAACCACACATAAAGAGATCAAAGAGTAGTAAAAGAAGCTTTAAACATACTCTTTAGAGAACTTTTGCCTTAAATTCATCTTAAGAAGTAGACGAATGGGACTTGATAAGTTGTTTATTCTTGAGAAAAGGAGAAGTTTGGATGAGATGTATTTTAAGTAAACTTTTTTAAATAGAATTTTTTCAGATTTTTTTTCTTATTAACATGCAGTTGTTTCTTTTGTAAAAAAAATCAATCTGAAAATGACAAGGGTACACTTCGGGTAAAAATTTTGGGACATTTACTACCTTTTTCAAATGTTTTGTAATAATAATAAACTCATCAAAATTATAAAATAAAATAAAATAAAGAGAAATGTGTTTTGACAAAAAAACATGTAATATTTAATAAAACGTGTAACGCCTTTTGACTAGAATTTGAAGAAATGTTTTCTTTGCATTGTCTCAAGCAGCTTCTTAAGGTCTGTTTATTCTGCGCTCTGTTTATTCTGTGCTCATAGTTACTTCATTCTTCAATATTCAGAAATTAACAAAGTCATCCATTTCTAAAATTTTTTTTTTTTAATGAAATTTTATCATGAAAAAAAGAATGTTTGCCAAATTTGTTCGTCTTTTAGACACATTTTCGGAATTTAGACATACACCTTCAGATCAAAATTCTTTTGATGTAATGTGAAACATTTAACTCAAGTGCCCCGAAACATTTGACCGGTAGTCAACAGCAGTTTTGCACAGATCCTTTTTTTCAGTGTTGGTTTCATCTTTGTTTCTGTTAGAATTCTTCAGACATTGTTTCTCTCTGTTCTGCTCAGGAGCAGTCAGGTTAGCGGGGGGCTCATCCTCTAAGAGTGGTCGTCTGGAGGTCTACCTGAATGGTCAATGGGGGTCAGTCTGTGACACACACTGGACGGACCGTGATGCCACCGTGGTTTGCCGTCAGCTTGGACTCAGGTACACATGTTTTTCTTTACTTTTAATTTGCTGTTGGTGTATTAAATCTGTGCATCTAAATGTCCAAAATTGCCCAAACGCGAGTTGATACTGCCAGGAATTGAGACAAAAATAAACGTTTTTGCAACATTTCCTAATGCTCATCTATCAAACTTCATCTCAATGTCGCCATGGTCATTGGCAGATGCATTGAAAGTCAATTTTAGAGTCTGATTATGTATACATGTCAGATAGCAGAGAGTGGGTGGATAGCCTTCATATCCTATTTATCTTCTGAACTTGTGTTTCTGTCTCTCTCTTTCTTTGTGTTTGCTGTAGTGAGATTGGCACAGCTCTCCAGCACTCATATTTTGGCCCCGGCTCCGGGCTCTTTCACTACGCCCGCCTTGGCTGCCGTGGCAATGAGAAATCCCTGCTGGACTGCCGGAGTAGGAAATTTGTTACTAGCGACTGTAACCATGGAAACGAGGCCGGAGTGGTGTGCGAACCACCTGAAGGTCAGGGTTCCTTTTGAGCGAATAAAGCCCCTGACCTTTTTATTGACAAGCGAAATAAATACTACCACATCCAGGAGAAGTTAGAGAGAAAATGTTCAAACAGAAAACTGTCATGTGGATGATCACGTTATCTCATATTCCTGTTTTTTCAGCTTCTTTGTTTATCCGTTTTAGGTAATTACGATGCCATTGACAATTATCAGACATTTTAATGGCGTTTTGATTTTATTTGTGGAATTAAAATGGTTGTGAACAGCCTAAAAAAAAAACAAAGGGAAGAAGTAAAAAAGCCTTTGATAACGAAATCAATGGTGTCTGAATTTATGATTGCTTGCAGAGAGCTTAGTTGAAAGCACCGTCTGATGAATCAAAGACACACAGACATGGCAACATTTTATAATCAATATTGAATGCAAAGTAGGAAACAAAATTATTAAAAACAAAATATATATCAAATGAAACAACACACTCCTAAATTCACTTTTTGGAAAAAATATTTTTATGGCATTTTTTCCATTAGTTTCTTTGAGTTCTTTTCTGGTGTGCTTAAAATTGCAATTTTGTAAATTATTTACTCAATCTTTTGAAATTTTAATACTGTAATACTTACTTTCCTCTGAAGATTTTTTCGGTAGATATTGGAAAACCGTTTGTCTGTTTTAACTCACCATATAGAAATTAATAGGGACCTATGCTTTTTGCAATCAACATTCTTCAAAATATCTTTTATTGAGTTTAGCAATTTGAAGAATTCATACAGGTTTAAAATTTCAAGATGGTAACCGAAATGACGCCAGGTTTTCTTTTAGGGTGAACAACTATAATTTTAAGACATTCTGTGCAAAGTCTTACTATTATGCAAAATAACTAGCCCCCCAAAAATGGTTTTGTCCAGCTTTTTTACATAAAATTTTGCTAGGCAAACAGCATCATTTTACATTTTAAACATTTCCTTCTCCATTTCCGAGAGTTTTGTAGACATGGAAGTCTGATCTAGTCCCACCATAGTATATATTGAAGATGCATTTCATTTAGGTTATTCTGAGTGTCACTATATTTCAACATTTATTGATTCATTTGTGGTTTGCGGTCATGACTCCTGGTTTGCTCGCTCAGGTAATGGACCACCCCTGCGGTTGGTGGGAGGAGAGGAAGACTTTGAGGGTCGAGTCGAGGTCTTCCATGATGGCCGCTGGGGGACCATTTGCGATGATCAATGGGATGACATGGATGCTGAGGTGGTCTGCAGACAGCTTGGACTGGGGTGAGGTTAACATTAATATAACCATCCTATAGCAATAAAATACACACATTCATCAGATGGAGCAAGCTGCAATCATTCGTTTGCCGTTTTTTTTACATTTTTAGATTAGATTAGATTAGATTCAACTTTATTGTCACTGCACATGTAGGATACAAGGCAACGAAATGCAGTTAGCATCTAACCAGAAGTGCAATAAGCAGTAAATACAGGTTATATATGTATATATACAATAATTATACAGAATATATGAATATAGATAAGTATTATGGACAGATTTACAGGTTAATATACAGGCAGATATACAGGCAGGTGTGCTATGAACAAACTATACATTATGTAAAGTGTATGTACACTATAGACAGATCTATGAACATAATTTACAGTATTGCAGTGGATGGTAAAGTGCATTGGAATTTTGTTTTCCGTGTGCAAATGGATTGTCCAGTGTTACTGAGTGAACAGTAGTGCATGTAACAACTGGTTATTGTGAAGAGTATTTTGAATAAGTAGTAGCAAGTGTAGTGTTATAGAGGGGGGGGGGTCTGTGTATAAGATGGGGGGGGGGATTGAGGGGTGTCAGAGGGAAGAGTTCAGTAAGGAGACAGCTTTAGGGAAAAAGCTGTCCCTCAGTCTTGTTGTCCTTGTCCGGAGGCTCCTGAAGCGCCTCCCAGAGGGCAGGAGGTTGAACAGTCTTTGGTCAGGGTGAGACGAGTCCTTGAGGATGCTGCGAGCTCGACGAAGACAGCGTTTCCTCTGGATGTCCGCAATAGCAGGAAGTGTTGTTCCTGTGATGCGTTGGGCAGTTTTCACCACCCTCTGCAGCACTTTGCGGTCAGCCACAGAGCAGTTCCCATACCAAGCTGTGATACAGCTGGTCAGGATGCTCTCGATCGTACACCTATAAAAGTTCACCAGGATGGCTGAAGACAGCTGGTTCTTCTTCAGTGTCCTGAGAAAGAAGAGGCGCTGGTGAGCCTTTTTGACCAGGCTGGAGGTGTTAGAGTTCCAGGACAGGTTCTCGGAGATGGTGGTTCCCAGGAACTTGAAGCTGGAGACACGCTCAACAACCATCCCATTTATGTGGATTGGGTCGTGCGTGCGTCCTGTCTGTTTCCTGAAGTCCACAATGAGCTCCTTGGTCTTGGTGGTGTTCAGAAGCAGGTTATTGTCAGCGCACCAAGTGGCCAGGTGCTGTACCTCCTCCCTGTAGGCAGTCTCGTCGTTGTCGCTGATGAGGCCTATCACCGTGGTGTCGTCTGCAAACTTAATGATGGAGTTGGATCCATGCACAGGCTTGCAGTCATGGGTGTAAAGGGAGTAGAGGAATGGGCTCAGCACGCAGCCCTGTGGTACGCCGGTATTAAGTGTGATGGTGGTGGAGTTTGTGTGGCCTGACCTAACATGCTGAGGCCTGTTGGTCAGAAAGTCCATAATCCAGCTGCAGAGAGAGGTGTTAATGTCCAGCTCTGCAAGTTTGGAGGTCAGCTTGGAGGGAATAACAGTGTTAAATGCTGAGCTGAAGTCAACAAACAACATCCGTACATAGGTGTTAACATTGTCCAAGTGTGTGAGTGCAGAGTGCAGAACTGAGCATACTGCGTCCTCTGTGCTCCTATTTCTACGATAGGCAAATTGATGTGGGTCCAGTGTAGATGGGAGACAGTCTTTGAGGTGTGCAAGGACAAGACGCTCGAAGCACTTCATGATGATGGGTGTGAGTGCTACAGGGCGATAATCGTTCAGGCACATTGGGGAGGAGTGTTTCGGCACATTTGCAAGCAGTCTTTCAAAACGAAAAACTTTCAAGATGTTCTGATCCCATGGGGGAAAAGATTTTTTCCTCTCTGTGAGAAGGAGATTGAATTATTTATTTTGCATCCTTGTATTCTTTGCTCTGTTACACCATCTCCATCATATTATGGCACTTACAGAGAATAAAAGCAGTGAGATGTCAAACAAGCGTAGACTTATACTGCAGAGAAGATGAGCAAGGGTTAACTTACTTAAGCTTTCGGATAAAGTAGTGGGGCGGGGAATGGAATAAACTATAAAATGTTTCTGATTGTATCTCTTGTTGGAAGCATTTAAAGAAGTGGCACTTTTTCTAAAGTAAGACTTATGAATAACACTGTATGTTTTAAATGACATTGTCTCAGCAGGCTCTAAAAAAAGAAAAGTGTGTATTTATGCAAGACAACAAGAGTTCAGCATCTTAATTTGGCAGTTCTGTCTTTTGATTCACTTCATACAACCATTGAGGAGCTAACTTAGAGGTTTTTAAGATTGTTGCATTTATTATCCAGAGATGTTCTCGAAAAAGCGAAAATGTAGGGTCCCAGATTACTGAACCACGCAAGTCTGACTCAAAATCTTCTTGATTGCATAAGCATCATAACACATATTCAAACCTCAACAAAAACATGTTCATTTGTGTTCAGAGGCATTCCAAAGGCCTGGTCTTGGGCTCATTTTGGGCAGGGCAGTGGTCCGATCCAGCTGGATGCTGTTCAGTGCACAGGCAACGAGCTTTCTCTGGATGAATGCCGTCACAGTGGATGGGAAAAACACAACTGTGATCATATGGAAGACGCTGGCGTGTCATGCAACCCCTACACAGGTATTGACTTGATACATAGACTCACACAGCTGCATAAAAGCTAAATGTATAGCCTAAAGGCACTTTAAGTGGCTTTGGATAAAAGAATTTTCCAAATTCAGGAATGTGCATGAAAGCTATGATGTTGTGCTATGATACCAGTCATATTATGTTGACAATGAATAATATGCAGTTGTTGACCACTCGACGTGCATTTTTTGCATTATGTATTCAGATGGGGTGGTGAGACTCGTAGATGGTGATAACCCGTGGGAGGGTCGTCTGGAGGTCTATCACTCCGGGGACTGGGGCACGGTGTGTGATGACAGCTGGAATGAGCAGCATGCACAGGTGGTCTGTAGACAGCTGGGATTCAGGTAAATCTCTTTCATCATGGCTCTATTATATTATGGGGTGTTATTCGAACAGACACTGGAATCCAAATGTCCGTCACCACTTAGAACATATGGTATTTTATTAAAATACAGTTGCAAATTATTGTGAGATCAGGCTGGTTAACTGTACAGTTTAAGAATATGATATTACATATTTAAAAAAAATTTACAGTATTGATGGATTTGTAATATTATGAGCTTAATTTTACACAAACGTATTAGTATTTTTACTTAGGTTCAAAACTATAACTTTTGAAGTACTGTATGTGGGTGTTTAGTCTCTTTATGTTCTATAGGTTATTATTCCAAGTGTTTGTTCTTTATATAAACTTTATATGAAGTTCACCCTCTGAGTGTGTTTAGGGGCAGTGCAGAGGTCGTGTCCTCTGGAGTGTTTGGAGAAGGAACAGGACTGATCCTGCTGGATGATGTGGAGTGTGAGGGCAGCGAAGCCTCTCTGTTGGAGTGTAAACATGGCGTTTGGGGGCGGCACGACTGCTCACACAGCGAAGATGTTGGAATACGTTGCCACCGGGCAGAAAACAATGAGGTCCCACTAGCTCCAGAAACGACTGGTAAGATATTTTTACACACACACAAATAAGCCACGTGTACTGCTTTGAGTTAGGTTGAGATACATTTTGCTGATATACTTTTCTGCTGTGTTGACCCCTTGTGATATTCAGAAGGGATTTAAATGTCACCTGTTGACAGTGGGGTGGAATAAATAAGGTCAGCTATTGTCGCTTCGATAACACTGGGTTTTATTGATCAAACTTCCATTTGAATTTCAATAGAGTATTGTGAAGACCACCTCGCTGCTTTGACATTTTACAGGGTTACATTGCACAACAGGATTTTTCTCTTTGCAAACACTATTTCAATCTAAACTCCATTATCAAATGTCTATGGACTTTTACTGGCAGTCAGTGACATTTTAGGCAATTTTAAATCTTAAAGGGATAGTTCACCTATAAATGAAAAGACTCATTTCATTTACTCAGTCTATTGTCATTTAAACATTTGTGACTTACTTTCTCAAGCGGAAATACAAAATAAGATATTTTGAAAAATGTTGCTAACCAAAATCAGCTAGTCCACATTGACTTGTATTGGATAGACAAAAAATCCGACAATGTCAATGAGGAACAGCAATTGTCATGTAATTACATTTTTTAAAAGATCCTCTGTTTGTCATTTACTCAATTCTTAATTAATGTAATAAGTAATGTAGCATCTATACTTGTGTCTGTATCACAATGACAAATGCCATTTTTTAATTGTATTTGTATAATACTTTGTAGCATTTAAAAATCAATTCATTCCTGTGTCTTTATATAGTATAAAAATGTAAATACAAATATGCCTTTACATATATTTCACACACTTTTGATATCATTCAATACAAATCACATTCAATACTATTGGTCGCCTACAATGTGTAGGTTTTAGATGCGAGCCTGCATTCAGTTTATTGGTCAGATATTGATTGGTTGGCTTGCCTAATATAAATCCATGTCAATCGGATGAAGTGTTGCTCCGGCACCATCCTCTCCATCTTCGTAAACCATCCAACAATGGAGCGAGTGCAGCACGCAGCTCACGGCAACGCATGGTGTAAAGCAACGGGTTGATGCCTGAGTGCACCAAACAAAGCAGACTGCAGAAAGCAAACACCTTTTTGTGGCATTCTGAAATCCCTGACATGACATCCACCATCATGAAAGAAAGAACAGGCATCCAACATACCAACAGAGCCAGTAAGATAAGGCTAAAAGTCTTGGCCAAATGGATATCAACACGCATACGTGCTTTTCCTGGATGTTCTGTGTCCATGTTAGCATCGTGTTGGTGGGCCTTCCAGACGATGACGCCATATGCCACCAAAATAAGCACGAGCACTGTCAGCACCAGAATAGCCCACAATGCCAGATAGTGCCGATCGACGTAAGGAAAGAGCTTGGAACATGATTGACAGGTCGCACATCTCCATCCCATCAGAGGAAGGATGGCAATGACGACAGACACAACCCATAATGTGGCAATTCCTACCAGAGCTCTTCTTCTCTTCAGCTGGACATTATAGCTGAAAGCCTTGTAGATGATGTGATAGCGGTCTACTGCCATCAGAAGCAGGCTTCCAACGGAGCTCGTAAACGCCACTGTCACGCCTCCCAGCTGGAAGAGGAAACTGTCCGAGGAGCTGTCCGGATTAAGAAGGTGGAAACTCAGAAAGATAGTGGTAAAAAAACAGCAAGCGATGGTGTCAGCCAGTGCCAAGTTGCCCATAAACAGGTATGACGGATGTTGCCGCAGGTTGGATGAACAGGCTATGACCACCAGAACGAGAATGTTTGCCAGGAGGATGAAGGGTGCCGTGAGAAGACAGATCATGCCAATGGCCACTCTCTCGGCTTCATCGAGCACCATGTATTCTGTCAAGTTACAGCTTCGGTTTGTCATTTTCAGCTTTTTTAGATCTAAAGAAAACAAAGGTGTTTGGTTTCACACATAGAATATGAAAAGAAAAAGACAACAATTTGTGGATATCACGTCAAATTTTACAGACCTGCAAAAATGATGAATTGCGCTTCAGTTCCTGTGTCGTTGGGTATGTTTGTGAGTGTCTTTGAGTCATTTCCTTCATGGTTTTATGAGTGCAAGACTAAGCATATCTGGGGTTGCAGTTTTATTGCCCTACCTAAACTCTTAAATTCTACTAAAATCAACGTGAAGGATATGTTTTTATGATTGAATCTCTAGTAAAGCCTATTCCATCATTTTTAGTAATGCTTAGATGCACGAATGTGATATGGATATGTCACAGCTTATAGGTTCTCCTGGACGGGAAAAATATCATGCACCCTCACCTTCATTACAACGGATGCTTTCGCGATATCTGTGCATCTTCTGTGAAATTGCAATTACCAAAGGGAGGATTTGAAATGGCTTTTTGGTTATTCCATGCTTTGCTTGACATTTGCATCCATAACGCATTATTTCTTTTTACATAGTTGATGAGGTTTATTATGTGCTTTACCATCCCAGCAAAAGATAAAAGTGCTGTGGTTAGTGTGATGGCTCATGCTGATAACTTTCGATGTTTGTTTTTAGGTCATTCAATCTTACCTTGTCGTCAAATGCTCAGTTCTGATAAAAAAAAGCCCCATGTGGTCTGTGGTTTCAGGGCCGCTGGTAAGATTGGCAGGCGGCGACAACAGGAAGGAGGGCAGGGTGGAGGTGTTTCTCGACGGCGAGTGGGGCGGGGTCTGTGATCAAGGTTGGAATGATATGAACGCTGCCATCGTGTGCAGACAGCTTGGATTCAGGTAGGGATACAACTTAATATATAAAGCATGGCATGTGACCTTTAAAAATTTAATAGAATTGTTGAAATGTTGGACTATTTTGTTTACTCTTTGGTAGTGGGTTGGCCAAAGCCCGTCCGATGGGTTATTTCGGAGCAGGGAAGGGGAACGTCCATCTGAACAATGTGAGGTGCACTGGGAAGGAGTCACTTCTGGGGCAGTGCCCTGCAAAGGGTCAGGACAGCCACGTGTGTAAACACGGGCAGGAAGCCGGCGTGACGTGTGACTACCTGCCCGAGCCGGATGCTGATATAGCCGTGGTGGGCACACACACCTGCGGCCTGAGAGCTGGTGCCGAGAGACGAAGCAAAAGGATTGTGGGAGGATACAAATCTCTCAGGTAGATATCATGGAATATATTTTAAAAACACAGTTGCTAAACAGATTGTAAATAGAATTAATTATTCATTTAATTTTTTTAATTTATGTATTTATTTTGTATTTCATATTTTGTTGGTTTTAGTTGGTTTAAGGGACAGCTGTCTGTCTATATTAATTCATTTTCATGTTATTTTAAATCTATATGTGGCTTTCACAAAAGAAAACATTTTGAGAAATCTCTCACTGATAGTTACACAATGGGAACCAGTGTTAATTGTTACCGGCATTTTTCAAAATATCTTCTTTTGTGCTCTTTAGTAGGAGGTCCAAGACAGGCTTTAAATAAGATGAGGTTGAGTAAATGCTGAAAGAATTTTAATAATAGCGGAAATTATATTTATAATATGCCTAGCTGAAAAAAACAATGTTTTGATTTCATCCATAGGAAATGTTAATTTACTTTTTAAGGCCAATTTGTCTACAAATATAGCTAACTTTTCTTTTGCAAAACTGTTTTGACAGCAGAATTACAGTTTTTGTCATTTCGTCAATGTGTATTTCCAGTTTAGCGCCAGACACACCAATGACTCGTATCAAAGGCCTTCTAAAATAAGCTTCTACATCTTCTTCCTCTGTGTTTGTGTTTCATGTAATTGTTTGTGTGTATGTTTGCACATATGTGTTGCCCACAGGGGTGACTGGCCCTGGCAGGTGTCTCTATGGCTTAAATCTCAATCTAAAGGGAATCAGCCTCTATGTGGAGCTACTCTAATAAACTCCTGCTGGCTTCTCACTGCAGCTCACTGCTTTAAACGGTAGGAGAGACATCTGCTGGTCACTTAGCTTTGTGTCATTTCCCACATACTTTTCAAAAATCTTTTCATCTTATTATCCAAGTTATACTATTAATATTATTATAACAAATTATTATAACAAATTCTTGTTTAAAGTTTGTATGTAGTTTGTAATGTTCTATTTTAAAAGAATATTGTACTATTTATAAAGTATACAATTCAACTATATTTACATATTTTATACATTGCTGGGCAAAGTATATGTGACTCGGCCCTTGAAAACCAGGCTAACATTAAAAAATCTAACTAGGAGTCTAACTATCTACCTATTAATTTTACTATGATTTAAATCTTCAACTTCATTAATGTTAAAAATATCACTGTTATATACTCCCAACGTTCTTTACATTATGTCAAATGATTTTATGCATAAAAAAGTAAATACCTGAAAAGTGACATATTTACATGTACTGTTCTAAACATAAAAATGTATTTAATTGTTTTTAAAATGTCATTCTTATTAATAAGTTATAAGAATAAGAAAACGTTCAATAAATGAAAATGTTGAATAAATGATTATTCATGTAATTTGTATATGAATAAAGTTATATAAACAGGGTGGTGTGGTTTAAATTATGTTTTAAATCCATTAGTTAGTGTATTTACAGTCATTTTATTTTAAACACTGTTTTCTTCATCACATCCTTTCTTTTCAGGTTCGGAAATGATGCTTCTCGGTACGTGGTGAAGCTGGGGGATTACCACACGCAGGAGCAGGATGACTTTGAGCGTGTGCTGTCTCCGGAGCGCATCCAGGTGCATAAGAAGTACAGTCCGGAGAGCTGGGAGCATGACGTGGCCTTGATCCGTCTGAAGGGAGCTGAGGGAAAGTGCGTGGCCTTTAATCCCCACACCAATGCTGCCTGTCTACCCGCACCTGGCAGCAAGTGGGGCAAGAGACCTTCGTCCTGTGTCATCACCGGCTGGGGAGCGACTGGTAATGTGGGGTTTTTCTTAAAAGAGCACAAATACGATAATTCACCTGATCCGAAAATCTTCTCCTCTTTTGTCTTTGCACAAATTCACTGATGTCCTCCTCTTTTTAGATACAGATCATCCCAACACTCTTCTCCAGGCCTGGGTCCCCCTTCTGCCCTCCTGGAAATGTAAGAAGCGCTACGGCGAGCGCTTCACCAGCCATGACATGCTGTGTGCTGGCACCATGACCTCGGATCTCCAAAAGCATGCCGACAGCTGCCAAGGCGACAGCGGGGGTCCGCTAGTGTGTCAGGGCGAAGCGGGGCGCTGGGTACTCACAGGTATCATTTCCTGGGGTCACGGCTGCGGAGAACCCTCGTACCCGGGTGTATATTCACGTGTCAGCCGTTACCTGCCATGGATCGAACAGGTCACGCACAGCACGGCTCCTCTCCAGCACTAAATCTTTCTGAAACCAACGGCCTGTAACACTTCTGAGTGGACTCTTTGATGGAGAAACAGGAGTCTTTGGTATCGTTTTGCTCCACGCTTCGACCTTCCTGCCCTCTGCGGAAGCCCCGATCTTCTGATCTGTACAGTTCAATTTTGTGTAGTCTTAGCATTTAGACTTTAGAATCTTTCCTCGCTGAGAAAGAGCGACATGTCTAGAGTATGTGAAGGTTTTCGGTCATCTAGGACAGTGTAGAAAGAGCAGCGTTAAAGGAACAGTTTGCCCAAATTTAAAGCTTCGTCATCATTTCTCAACCTTTATTTGAGAATAAAATGTTTAGGAATGTGTAAAATTCAAGCTGTCCTTTTCTCGTCAGATTTGAGTTTATTTATTCATTCAAGTGTGGGGCCTTTACATGACGTGTGACCCTTAACAAGTTATGCCATGCATACCGAACATGCAAACGAAATCTAAAAATTACATCAGAAGGGAAGAGAGGTAAACACATTTCAAATGATGGGAGATTTTGGGTGAACTGTACCTTTTTTCTGTGCATTTAAACCGTAGTGCTGTCCGGAGGCTGCAGTGCATGTTTATGTATGTATCGTATTCAAAAGCCATTCGGTGCAGCCGCCCAAGCCTTCTGCATGGTAGAGAAAGGTAGCAAAAGCTCTGCACAAGCAGGTTTATTACTTATCACGTGGTTTTGCCGCAGAAGAAAACTGAATGGATTCCTCTCGAAGTTCTGCGCTTGAACACTAATGTTTGAAGACATTTACCGTGTTGTGGATTAGACAAATAGAATCAAAGTTCCCATGATTCACATTTGATGTGATCTTTAAAGCCATGAGTCTTCTATAAATATATCCTGGTGTGATAGTGACTTTTAAAACATTCTTTTATATCATCACAATAATGTTGAGCTCTTCGAGTTCACGTTCATATACCTGGTATGCTCCGAAATAAAGACTCTGAAAATGTATCACAGTACATGTGTAGGCCTTAGGCGGCATTTTAGAACCATAATAGTGAATAGCCTAAAGTGACTTTTGTCTTTCGGTCAGTTCGGTTCAGTTTGTAATGGTGTTTTAATTCAATGTGTTGTTATGTACATGCAGAATTGCAATTGATAATGACAATTTCGCCTCCTCGAGAGGTGAAAACTAGGCGGTTGGTGTATAACGTGATCGATATATAATAGCGAATTACCTAACTTTATTTCCCTCCTTTTGTCTAATTGACTCGGTTTATAATGTTGATTTGATACGATGTGTCATTATGTTAATGAAGTATAATAATTGATGATGGTTAAAGAGGGGTTTAATCCAAAGGGTTTCTAAAGGTCTCTCATTTCTAAAGGAATTAAGGACTACTTTGTTAAACGTTTGTGTAGTTTTATTTTTAGGATCTTAACCTGTCTTTCTCTGTTCTTTTGTTGTGAGCTGTGTGTTTTCATCCAGTGGGTGGCAATATTGTGTTTTGTTTTTTCTCAATAGCAGTTTTATTGTGCTTAGAAAATAGAAAATGCTCTTCAATCTGATGCTCTTCAAATGCTCTTCATTTTCACTCCTAGTTTGTAGTTAAATTACATCAGATGGTTACACGTATTTTCGTGTTATGTCGATGCAAAGAATTGTAAATTAATTTGTTACAGGAAAATTGTAGGTGACAAGGGCTTTTTTAAAATTGGTCCAAATGGCAGTACTAATGACTAATACGAAGTGACATCACAATTGGTAAAACATGGCATAGAATATTTAGATTCTGCATCCAGAATTCCTTTATTTTATTTTGGACGGTGCAAATTTGAATTATAATGTGCAATACAAAATATGATTTAATGACTAAGTAAAAAAAATGGACACTCAAAGTTCACCCCCAAATGAAAACGCTGTCATCATTTGCACACACTATTGTCGTTTTACATCTGAATGGGTTTCTTTCCTCTGCAGAACACAATATAATAATATATATTTTGACGAAATTTGGAATTGAACAGCAGTGGCGCCCATTGTATGAATGTGTGCAGTTACCAATATTCTTCAAAATATCTTCTTGTGTGTTCTGCTAAGGAAAGTCAGACAGGTTTCTAATGTGTGATTTAATGATGATATAATTTTTATTTGTGGGTGAAATTTTAGAACTCTTAATATAGAGATGTTATTTAATTGAAATTACAATCCAATTTTTGTTCCTTAATATGTCATATTTTTATTATAACAACCAATATCTGCACACTATAAAACAAAGGCACACTTTCCTACAAGATGTTAATTTACTTCTAAAAGCCAACTATTATAGTACCATTTAAAACTTCTGCCTGTTTTATTATTAATGCATAGTGTCATACAAATTTTAATAATCCGCCTGCTGAATTAGTTAGCCGAGATATATTATTTATATGTTCTTAATGCTAGCGGAGCCATGCCTTCCAATAGGCCTGCAATATATTTTATTGTTATAAAAACCAGCAAGCCTATATACTCAATAATGCATTTTGAGGAGGAGCTCATATTTCAAAGTATTTTTTTTTACTTCAGTGGGAACGATTGGAGATGTGTTATATGGAAACACGACTGTCTTTAGAACTCCTGCATTCTTTTTGGAATTCGCCTGCTCAGATCTTTAAAAGCCATTCTGAAATGCCTCCGATGGGACTGTACGAAGCGACCATGTGACAGCATCAGAACTTACGGACTCTTCATCATGGGTCTTAACAAGAAACATTGAAAGTGTGAAGGGGTTGATGTCTGCTGCATGTCATGCAAGCATCTATTTATGTGTTTATGATGTTCTCAGTCATGACCAAGTCATTGATTTTCTGTAGAAACGCTTTGAATATTTTCATGTGTGACAAGTGCCAAAATAAAGTGACCTCTTCTTGTGGCATTGGAATGTTTTACAAAATGAAGACCTTAAAGCAAGTTGAACCGGTGCAAGAAAATTGTCTAGGTGACTTCATTTGTTATTTTATTTACTTAGGAAGTAAATTTAAATGATAAAGTATTTGCACAAATCAAATTTAGATTCAAAATCTTAATACGTTTAGCAATCTATCTGAGTCCATACAATTTCCCTTATTTTAAACTGGTAACCACACTTTTTCTGACAAAATAGGCTACTAGTACAATCATCACTGTTGCTACAGTGAAACTTATTGGAAGTTTTTCAGAAGTGGGTAATTTTTTAAAGCAATTTTTTATTGCACTGGCACAAGTACACGTTGTTCGGACCCTGATGGCACACATGCATCTATAAAATATTGTTATATACAACCCTTGAGTCGTCTGCTGTCAGATGTCATACAGAAGATTTCTGTACGATTTGAATTGATGTGCAACAGCTCTTTCTAAGACGTTTGCCGGATGATTTTACACACCTGATGTTGTCCAGAGGTCCAGATCTTTAGCAGACATCTAAAAGTCTTACCTGTGTAGATTAGAATTCAATTGATTAAACATAATTTCTCAGATTGTATTCACAAATAGAGAAGGTGAAGTGATGTGACTTTCAGCCAAGTATGGTGACCCATGCTCAGAATTCGTGCACTTCATTTGACCCATCCAGAGGGCATACACACGGCAATGAACACACACACCAACCGTGAACACACACAGCAACAGTGAACCCACACACTAACTGTGAACACACACAACAACCGTGAACACACATACCAACAGTGAACACACACCAACTGTGAATACACTAACGGTGAACACACACAGCAACAGTGAACACACACACCAACCGTGAACACACACACAGCAACAGTGAACACACACACACCAACCGTGAACACACACAGCAACAGTGAAAACACACACCAACCGTGTACACACATAACAAAAGTGAACACACAAACCAACCGTGAACACACACAGAAGTGAACACACACACACACACACACACACACACACACACACACACACACACACACACACACACACACACACACACACACACACACACACACACACCAATGGTGAACACAAACACAACAACAGTGAACACACACCTAGAGCAGTGGGCAGACATTTAT